>QGMF01000390.1:0-34290 GCA_007821475.1 Lachnellula arida | reverse complement strand
AATAATGGAACGTAATGGGGGGGAAGGGGGGCACACCTGAGTAGATCGCGCAGGCGAGAGCTCTCACGCGCCCTCACGAGACTGAGCTGCGTCTGCGCGTGCAGCTCGGCATCCGACATGGATATGTGCTACTGTACTGTACTGTACTGTACTGTACTGTACTGTACTCCGTATGTTTAGAGTCGGAAGCAGCAAAGATCAGCAGCGTGCATTTCTCTGATCTGATGCAGGAATGTTGATTTGTCGTTAAAGTAAAGCTTTGGCTACGGAGTAGGCCCGGCACTTCTTGCCGATACTAAATTTAGGATACCGGTACTCGTATACCATTAGGTAAGCAATTCTGCTAGCAACCAGAACCACCACCCACCCCGTCATTCCGGACAGACACTTCCCACAGACACAAAAACTCCTTATCTCGGGCGGCTTGCTAGGGTACTCGGCCCGCCACCCACTTTTATATGGCGCTTAAAGTACCGTGGTAAGCCTCACTAGAAGGGAAGCTGCAAAATAAGTCAAAGAAGAGAGTAAGCGCGCTCTACGAAGGTTTTATTAATTAACTATAGTAGCAAATCGAGCTAAAGCGCAATATAAAGCAGCTTTTAAATCTCCCTTGACCTCCTGCTACTTTAGCTCCTCTCCCTTGCTTGATCTCAAAGAAATTAATACTTGAACCTCTATAAAGTTAATAGCTTCTATAACCTTACAATCGCGATATAATTAATAGATTACAAGTTCTATTACTTTGTGATTAATTAGGGGAAGAAGATAGCAATAACGAGACTATATCTGCGGTAGCAATAGAGCTACTATTGCGAGGCCCTAGGAGGTCAACTTTTAAGTAGCATAGACGTCACTATAATCGCGAGATGTTCTAAATATAGCACTTTCCTGACGCTTTTAGAGCTTCAAATGCGATACAAATACAATTTTTACTTCAATTATACTACCGTTTAACTTTATTAAGAGATACTTTAATGCATATAATTTTTAGTGAGAATTGACTCGATTAGAAGTACCTACATACATAGAGTCAACTGCGAGAGAAGTGCCACCGCGGAATATACTCCACACAGTCTACTAGGGTACATCAAGCGCTATACAAAAGTGGGTGGTGGGCTAGGTACCCTGGCTAGCCGCATAGATAAGGAAGTTTTGTGTCTGTAGGAAGTGTCTGTCCGGAATGACGGGGCACCACCCACTCATGAATGAGCATGTTTATTACGCATTACTTCGACAGAAGCATATCAATTCCCCTAAAACACCACCGCAAAGCCCAAAACGAGGGTCTGATTAATGAGGATACGGAGTGCTGTATCTCACTTTATAATGTAAAACCTCAGGCCCGCTCGTCTTGAAGAGGACGCGAGTTGCATTGTTCCTAAGCTTACTTTTCTAATCATAGCACCTCTTTCTATCCCCTAGCAAAGGTCATCACTCATCACTCATCGTCTTCATCTTCATCGTCATCTTCCTCACTCTCTCCCTCTTCTTCAACGTCCTCCATCTCCTCGTCTTCATCCTCACCCGCCTCAAGACCATAGCTTTCTTGGAAGGCAGACAGGGGCTGAGACTGGGCTTTGAAACCGGTATCTGTAAAACCTTTGACAATAGCCTGTTTGCATATTAGTATTAAAATGACAGGAAGTAGAGAGTGGGGCATAGTTGCATACCTCAACCATAATTGGCGCGCAAGTAACAACCACATTCGCCTTGCCGGGAGCGAAAAGTGGAAGAAGGACATTGCTCATGGCTGCCTTAATCTCATCAACAGTAACGGCACGAACCTGCTTCAACAGCCTTTCGTTGTAGTCATCCGCAACTCCCTTTACGACACTATCCACAAAGTGGAATTGTCCGGCTGCAGCCATCGTGGACTGGTCATCGGCAAGACCAGTGACGATTTGGCTAACTGCACCTTCTAAAGCATATTGCTCGAACTTTGCACTTCCATTGATGTATGAATCTAGGACGCCCTTGGCAGCAGCAAAGGCTCGATACGCGTCGGGGGAGCGATAGACGCTGAACTGAACGAAACCGCCATCAGGATCACGTCTGAAACTGGCGCCGTACGCGAGACCTGTGCCACGAACCGCGGTCCAAATCGGGCCTTCCACTTGATCAAGGAAGGAGATAGCGACCATGAGAGCAGGTAGGACGGGATCGGTGTGGGATTTTGGCCCCTTGGCAGAGGAGAGGAGGAAAGAAGAGTCGATGGTAGGCATAGGAACTACGACGGAGCCATAGTTTCCTGGTTTCTGGCCGTCGGGGCTCAAGCGTTGATCAAGCTTAACGAGCGGAAGTAATGGCTTCGTGGTATCGAGACCAGCCACCAGAGGCTTCCACGCATTGACCGGGTTGGATAGCTTTTCGACGTTCGCAATAACGAGGGTGCGCATGTTGTCGAACGTGAAGAGTGACGTTCGCAGCGCCTCGAGCCAGCCAATGACGGTTTCGGGCTCGTTGGCGAGAAGCTTCTTGAGTCGCTTCAGGTAAGTTGCTTTGACGAGGGTACCTCTGGCTTTGATGCTTGAATCCTTGTCCAGATGGATCATGGCATCTACGGCATACATCATGCTGTTGCCACTTCGCTTTGTCTCGGGGATCTCAGCCAGTGCCTTGGAAGTGCCAGCCTTGAGTCTTGCCACATCAAAGATACTGTCAAACATCAATGTTCTAATCCACTCTATAGCAGCTGCGTACTTCTCGGGCTCGACCTGGAACTGTATCACAAGACCCTCTGCATCGCTGAGACGGCCCCCACCATTCATATTATAGCTGACTGTATCTTGCTCTAATAGCGTGACAACCTCTTCGAACTCGATCTTCTTCCCTCCTCGCATCATGGGAGTATTGAAAAAATTGTCCATAAATAGCGGAAGAAGTGGTCGATGTTCAGTTGCGATCTTAGAAGTTCCGATAAGCATAGAGAGGTGTACAAAGTTGGTGGGTACGTGCTCGAACTGCAGGAAGAGTGGAAGGTTCGATGTCTGATCGACGATCTTCTGAATATTGTTTGATGGCGTGCCCAGTTTCTTGGCCAGACCGGACCTAGCACTTGTCGTTTCGATAAAATGTATCGATTCTACACCGGGGACTGGCCATTTCTGAAGAAGGGAGGCGGGGATCTCGATGTCGTTCTTCGCGACAGCTGCCTTGAGCTTCTCACCTAGCTTTGCAAGGCCATCAGGTCCCAATTCCTCGCGTCTCGCCGCTAGCCGCTTTTCCTCAGATGCCTTCATCTTCTCTGACAGGTCCTTCGAAGGTGTACCTAGTAGGGAGATGTGAGGCGCATCCGAGATCCACTTTCTCAAAAAGACTCTCCATTGCTCATCTGTCCATTTCTCCAATTCATCAAACTCCACGATGCTGCTGAGGTCCTTCAACGTTGAGCCATCCCGCCTTCCAAAGAGAAAGTCGTTGATTATCCCGTCGGCATAGAAGCTTCCAGAGCTCTCGGCTTGGAACTTCACTTGTCTGCGCTCTCTCCTGATACAATCGAGCATGTACTTCATGTCCAGAGGTTTTGACGCAACATCTTTGAGAATCTCAAATAACCGCTTTTCAACATCGGCAAGTTTCTCAGTCGCGACTCCAGATGGCTGGAACCAGATGACCGAGTTCGGTCTCGCATCCCAATTGTGGTAAATCGCACTGGCAAGTTCTTCTTTTTCCACCATGATATTTTCAAGAACTGAAACGGAGGATCCCGCAAGATACGTGAGGAGGATGGTCAAGGCAGCGGTCTCAACAGCGTCATTACAGTCAGGGCCGAACATTCCAATAGTGATTTCGCCCATCGATTCATCTTCCTCTGGAAAGGGAATTGACTCAACGATGGTTTCTTTTAACGAAGGCGGCTGTGGAGATTCCACCCATGGTCTGAAGCGTGTTAGTAGAGTGGATATCACTGAGGAATTAAATATACCTCTTGAACTGAGAGTCTGGTGAAGGGATGGAATCTAAAATAGAATCTTCGAATTGATCCAAGATCCGGAAAAGATTATCTTCATCGACCTCACCAACTAGGACCAAACACAAATTTTTTGGTTGGTACATTTCCTTGTGGAAAGCACGAATTCTCTCTGCCGTTAATACTCGCAGGTTCTCCATTAGGCCTCCCGTCTCGTAGCGGAACCCAACATTCTCAGGGTAAAGTAGGCGTCGAGCTCTGATGTCCATGATTTCAGATCCAGTGTTTTGAACACCCTGCATCTCAGAATAGACAACACCCGCATCATTGCCTTCGCCGTCTATGTGATGAACTTCAGTATAGCATCCTTCGTCAGTCAAGGTTGGAAGAATAACGTGTTCCAGATAAACAGGAAGAATTTGGGCAAAGCCTTCCCAGCCAGCGGTATCCAACGTGTAGGCAGTGTGGTCAGTAGCGGTCCACGCATTGGTATTCGAGTATGCCCGTGATGCAAGTCTATCCAGCAGGCCCTTGTATTGGTAGCTTCTGGAACCCATGAACACCAAGTGTTCTAGCGTGTGGGGAGATCCAGAATCGTCAAAGATCTCAGTTGCTAGGGCAAAATACCCTGAGACCTTGGGTCCTTTCTGATCGGCAACCACAACGTGCATTCCTGTGCGTTCAGAGACATACTGGGAGATGGAAACCGGTGCATAGTCGGTCTTAAACTGTTGTATGGTACGGAAATGGGTCTTCCTCTTTTGGCTAGGCATCTTGAGAGCCGGAAGCACCAGACTTTGATGAATAGATTGCTGTAGAACCGAGAGAGAATCTAGCCTGCAGATATATTAGTCGGGGGGCTTCTTTCAAGTTTGACAATCATTTGCATTTTGATAGCAGAACGGTGAGGCTGTCGAGTGACACTCGGACGCACTGCTTGTTGGTACGCTTATGAATACGCCCGTTGGAAATGAACATTACTGAGTCTGAAATACGTAGCAAATTTCATAGGCGAATGATCTAATTTCTGAGCAGGACACCTGGTGCACTATACAACCATCATTGGATGGGTCTGGAAACGCGGCCTCACGTGACCAACAACGAGGTTCTAAGGTTGATTTCTTCAGGGAGGAAGGAATAGGACGATGGCTTACCATTTGACGTTTCCCACTTGGTACATAGCAACAGCCAAGAGAGTCGCCAGGAGAGTAAAAACAGTAAATGCGCTTGGGGGAAATGACCCCGCCAACCCCGCCATTGCAGACAGGTACTGCAGCTAACAAGTTCCAAGGAGGCGACGATGGAAAATGGTATGAAGGTAATAAAGCAGGTAAGGCATGGGAAAGCAAACAATATGTAGAAGTGGGGGCTTTGAATTCATACCTAGGAAGGGCGTGAAAAACACGGCAGCCTCGCACAGATTTCCAATGCACGGTGACTCAAAGAGGCATGTAAGCCAGTTGGTAGTATGGTTAGGAAAACGCCAGGTAGCGCGAGTCTGGGCTGTCAGATAACGAAGCTATTCAGAGTGCAAAAATAAGCCTGAGATGGCTGCGACAGAATTACTCGGAGTAGATGGAGAGTTTAGAGCAAGTGAGGCAGAGAATATATCCCTTGAAGAGGCAAAGGCTGTGATTGGTCGAAAGCGCAGGGACTTTGCCGCCAAACGCGGTCTTGGCAGGGAAGGCGCGCTATGTTGACCGTCCGCGATAGCCAGCTGCAGCAACGTCATTTCTTTATTTACTTTGGAACTTACATTTAGGGTACAGCAACTCCTTCCGAAAAGGCGGGCAGGCAGGCAGGCAGGTAAGCAGGCAAGCAACATGCCGAAATACGCAGATCGTATCCAATAACTACAAAGAGCCTCTTCTGCTTTGGTCTCACGAGTCCTGGGACATTGTCCTCAACATGGCCTCACCCGGGGTTCTTGGAAGTATCCTGATTGACTTCTCCACCAAAGGCAGCTTTCCGGGGGAAGAATCAGTATCCGCAGCCCGCGTGGAAGAATCAGCTTTGCCTGGTGCTTTGGTGGCCTTGAATGCGGCCAAAACTGAATTGGAGGTAAGCTCTCTACAACGTCTTAGCTTCCGTGAGACTTTATTATGTACCATTAAATCAAATCATTCAGCTAACGAACGCGTGCCGCATTAGACAGAGATCCGGCAGCTCAGTAAAGACAGTGCCCCCGATGTCGATACTTGGATTACACACGCGCAGAGCATTCAAAATGACATCGAAACCTCAAAACAACTTGCTAGCCGTATTGTTCGGCAGGCAGAAGCGGATGACAAACGACTAGAGGAGCAGGAGGACACCAGGACATATGTGGAGTTTATGACAAAGGAAGTCGAGTTGAATGAGCACCTGCGTCAAGCATTAGAAGAAATGCAGAGGTTAAACGACCAATTGGACGACGCGGAGACACTCGCCTCCGAGAGTAATATTATGGCCGCTCTGAATATGCTTGGAGGTATCGTATTATGTTTTGTATCCCGGAGACCCAACACTGATTATGGCACAGAAGCTTGGGAGATCATCTCAGAAGTTTCGCCTGATACCACTGTTCGCGCAATGAAAATCCTCAACCAAAGGTGTATCACTCTGAAGCACGCGATATACGAACAATTTGAGATCATATTCAAGGCTTTGGTTGTGGTTAATATGGATGACAGGGCTATTACTATTAACCAGACAATTCCTAGTGCGTACGCTTCCCATCCCTAGATTTTTTGCTGACGGGTTTAAGCTACCCCCATGACCTTGACCGAGGCTACAGATATTCTGCAGAGATACAAAGAAGTTGACAAAGCGGCAAAACAGCTGTGGCAGGACTTAGATGAGGCAATACTCAGGCCTCGGACAGAACTTCGCGCTGCGCCTCTTCCTAAAATCCAAATTGATGAAGTGAGTTATACCCACAAGAATACCAGGCCACCTCTGATATTTATAGAATTGCATTCGGGCTAGCGAACAGCTTGCCGATAATAACATCAAGGCCTTGTTCAAAGAGCTTGAAAGTGTCATTTGCTTCCTTATCGAAAATCTTCCGTCGGAGCTCGTCAAATCGCTTTCTGATGCCATGATGCCTACTCTCTCAGCCCGGGTCAAAGACCTGTGGCTAGACACCGCTGTCCCAGCATCTTTAGACGAAATCGAAAAATACCAGAAGGTTTTGGTCCAGGTCCAGGAGTTTGCCAAGACGCTAGAAGTCCTCGGATGGCCAGAGTCACATAGTTTCCATCGTTGGGTCGAGGACGCCCACAAGAATTGGCTTAATAAGAAGAAAGAGACGGTTCTAGATTGGACTAGAAATGAACTTTCATTAGGTAGGTTCACCCCTCATTCCCCATCACACCATTCCCACAGGACAGGCCTAGTCTGGCTTGAAATCAAACATCACAACCGTGACAATTGACTAATCTCATGTATAGGGCTTGGAACCCCCCAGGTCGCTGAACGGGTCCAAAAGAAAATGGTACCTCGAGACGAGGGCATGCAAATTACTGCCACTAGCAATGCAGTAGATGATGCGTGGGATGCGGCATGGGATAGTGATAAAGAAGACTCTTCTCCTGTCGAGGATGAAAGACTTCCCAGGGATCGCCCAGAAAGGAACCCAGGTTCCCTAGAGGAAGAACAAAGAAATTCCTCCATGACTTCTACTCCCCTGGTGCCTGAGGAAGACGACCCAGCGGATGCTTGGGACTGGAACGATGAAGATGCTGCAGACGAAGCCGCTGTGGACCCAGACGCATCTGAACCAGCCACGACGAGGGATGCATCAGTTGTCCACCAACAGAACTCTAATACTGAGCTACGTCAAGTAGTCATATCGGAGAAGTTCCAAACGTCTTCCATCCCGCAGGCAATTCTAAAAGCTGTCATCGGAGTTCTCAATGATGGAGCAATTCTAACACAACCTAAGTTCGTCCCCATGATATTACTGCTGAACACGACTGACATAACAGGAACGAGAGCTTGCCGATTTCTCCGGCTGCTCCAGGTCTTTTCAATCTTCCCACCCTTCTTCTTGCCGAGTATCGTGCACTCTCCCCACTATATTACGCTGAGAATATGAATGGCAATATGTGAGTACGCAGTTCTCCCTCGTTTCATACCATGTTAATCTTTCATGTGCCCAGGTATCTTTTGAACGACACTGTATGGCTGTCCGATCAGCTACAAGACTTTGCAGCCCAGTGGAAAGAGCGAGAGGACATACCAGAGCGAGCGGTCCGAATGATCAAGATAGACCCCGAGATCAACAAGCTTATAAGCTTTGGTAATCGGGCTTATACCAATGAGCTCATCGCCCAAAGAACTATCATCCACGACCTCTTGGCTGGTATGTATTTCACAATGCATTGACTCAAATATCTCTGACAGTTCTTACAGGCACCCAGAACTTCTTCCAACAAGAAAAGGACGAGATCAAAGACGGTATCCGCTTCGTCATACAACAGGTTCGCGAACGCAATAAAGCCTGGTTCGACATCATACCCTGGTCCTCATGCGCCTCGGCCACCGGTTCTCTAGTTAACGCCGTCGCATCCAAGCTCATCACCGACATCTTCGAACTGCCTAACATCGGTGTTGACGAAGCCGAGCACATCGCCACCATCATCTCAAAAGTCGAAGGCCTTGACGATCTCTTCATCAAGCCCGGCCAACACGGCGCGAATGCTGTTCCCTTGACGGGCCAGTTCGCCGATAAATGGTTCAAGCTGAGCTTTTTGAATCAAGTCTTGCAGAGCAATCTCGCGGATATCAAGTACCTTTGGACGGAGAGCGAGTTGAGCTATTATTTTACGGCTGAGGAGGTTGTTGATTTGATTGGGTTGAGCTTTGAAAATAATACTAATGTGCGGCAAACAATCAAGGAGATCAAAGCTAATCCGACGCCGAAGGAGGGCTCTGAGTGAGGCTTTGGGATAGGAAAGGCGATAGGAAAATGTGTATATTATGCACAGCATATGATACCCAGAGTTATTGTACATTAGCTGTTACTTGTATCACGGTCTCTCTCAGTGCGGCCAATAGCGTCACTTACTACCCCTTCGAGACATTTTCAGATCACTTCTTTCATCCTGGAGTAAGTGCTGCTTTTTGTAATCTGCATGCGAGCCTGGCCACTCTTTTTTAATTATTATGAAGTATGATGTTCTGCGCCTGAAAGTTCAACTTATTCTTGTGCTTTCTCGTCGCGCTTTAGCAATACAATTTCTTGGCATACACAGCTCTTGGCTTGAATTTGTTATGGCCTTTCTTTTCGACTCTTCTTACTTGGGCTTCTTGTGACAATGGCGAGTATTTCATCTTCAAGAAGTTGCAAGGGAACAGCGTGGCTTGGGTGCGCGTCGAAAAGGGGCAAAAAGCGCGAGCTTCAAAAGAGTTAAGTGACCAAGACTTCGCCTTGCAAAGAGATTGAGGTAGGAGAGAGAGAGAAAAGGCTTACATAATTTTGGAACAGTGAATATGATGGCAGCCTTGTTGACAATGTGTTATCCGTGACTCAATATGTGGCCACAGTCTGCAAGTCAATTCTGCAAACTTTTCTCGTGCAGTACAACGCAAAGTGCCTACCGTGCTCTCCCCCCGAAGAACATGGACGAGCAACAAGACGAGTGCCAACAGGCTCTGGAGAGAATCGAGCAGTCCATCCTTGGTATCAAGGTATGCATCATGGACTCTCGCCTTGCGTTTCACGCCAAACACATCTACCAACTGCACGATGACACGAAATTCTTCTGCTATCTCGCAAAACTGCACCCGACACCTCCCCAGGCCAGCGAATCAACCGCCAAGGACTTCCTTAGCAATGAAGGCGACGGTTGCAACAGCCAAGACGCTCTGGATGGTAGACAAGCCGCTCTGGATATTGCTTTGAAGTTCGTGATTTCTCTCCACGCCGCCTTTCTTCAGCGAGGAGCCCCGTACCTGGGCTTTGAGGACAACATTGGCGATTTGGATCGGAGCTTCGCCAGCATACACGAGCGAACGAGCCACAATTTGAAGAATAGGGAGAAATTTGGACTCAAGCCTGGAGAAGTTAAGACAATCTTTCTACGCGTTCTACAGATCCTTTTCTAAGATCCATTTTAGTCTGGCGGTACAAAAAGATCATCTCCACCAAGCGCTTGGATTGGGCTCTAAAGGACGTTGGAGGCCGTAACACGAAGCCCGCCCCGGAGTCACTTCAACTTGCAATGCGGCCTCTAGCCCCTACGAGTCTTGCGTAAGATAATTGTGCCTGGTCATCTAAATCGCGAAATCTGACATGCCTGAAGTGTTCCCATCGAAGAAACGGCTATCATCCTGCTCGGGCAAGAAAACCCCAATCAAGACCTGTCCACTCCCGGCCAGCCTCCCTTTGCACTGATCCCAAAATCCAAACTTATGGACTCAAGCCTCATATGTTCGGCCATGCTGTACAAAGGCATCGATCAACACTTCGACAGATTCGACAGCATCCTCTACGACCCCGAAAACACAACCAAGCCGAAGCAATACATCAACACAAATGTCGTGTACCTGGGACAACTGTGCTTTTCCGAGCTTGGACAGAGCCAGGCCTACTGCGATGATTTCGCAGCGCTGAATGACCTGGAGATGCTGGCTGCTATTCGTGTTTGGACCGAAGGTGCTGAGGTGCCTAGGGAGTTGAAGGCTAGGGAGAATGCTATCATAGCAGCGAGGTTCCTGGGTCTTCCAGAGGATTTTCGGCAAGCGTTGGAGAGTTTCGTTTCGGTATAAGTACTGAGGCATCCTGTACCTATATCCGCGTTTCACCTAACACTACTGAATATCCCAGACTCTGGGAATTTCATCTTTTAGCTGGGTATCGAGTTTACTGTCGAGACGCATACAAGATGAATATTTAGGTACACGGCGTGTAGTTAAAAGATTCTGCCATACCATGATTTTTCTGAGCGTAGCACCCAAGGCTAGGCTAGCCTCCGTGATTAGCTAGTACGTCCTCGACTGCTCGCCTACTGTGCCACGTCCAACACTCGAGTCTTGTTAGATTGGTAGGATTGCCGAGATGAGCTTGCAGTGCTGGTAGAAATCTACGATGGGGCATGATGAGGAATTCTATTTATTCTTCCTACACTACATACAAAGGTAACATCTCCATGGATCCCAACCAACTCAGACCCAGCTCCATTCCACCCAGGCTTGATTCCACCCCAAACGTCAAGAAATTACCTTAAGACCATCTCAACATTGTCTCTATGACCCTTCATCCGTTCCTCGGCTTTCTTGCAACACCATTCCTCAATACCATGCTCAACCGGACCGTCCCTGCCCTCTTTCTCCCCACCCTGAAACAAAGATGTTGGCAACATTAATTCTTGAAACAGTAGCTGGTATCGACTCTGAATCTCCTCCTTGACAACTTCATTTTCTTCTCTGAGGAATACAAATTCATTTCCTTCTCTGCGGAAGAGTTTTTGAATAGTACTGCAGCACATGAAGCGTAGATGGAGTTGAAGGTCAAAACCACTCGATACACCAGTCTTCCGCAGCTGGGCAACCCATGGAAACGCAGCCGGATCCTCAGCAATATCCTGAGCATGTGAGAGGTCCATTGTAAGAAATAGCGTAAGGGTTTTTGCTGCTGGGAAACGTGCTGGGAATTTGTAGCAGAATTTCTCAAACTTCTTGTGGCGGGTTTCTTCCGTCTTCAATGTGTTGTAGTCCATGACCTCGCTTGGATCGGCGTAGTCGAAATCGAGGGAGAGGTGCTCGGCGTGGATGAATGTTTTGGGGTATGTCCAGAAACATGGTAGCCAAGCCTAGTAATAAGGGTCAAAGTCAGCATTGCGTGATGTAGAAAACTAATAAGAGGCTGGATAAAAAACCGAAGCTTGAAATGAGTCGGATCTGACCTTTTTATTAGCCTGCTTTTGCTGCCCATCCCACACTCGATGCAGATCAACCACTGTTTTTGACCAGAAGAACTGCAGAAAATCTTGCAACGCCCCCAACGCCTTTCGATCCTCCTTGGTGCTGACCCATCTCCCCCTATCGTCCAGAACCCGACCCTCAAACTCTGCTAGTGCATACACAAAATAGACAATGTCTCGATAGCACAGCTGTCCATTTTCATCACGGTCGTAGTAATCCAGCAGCCCACGTTTTGCCTCAAATGCATCCAGGTTTCGGTAAACCCAAAACAGATTGCGGGATGAGCCGTGGAGGTAGTCCGAAGAGGTAAGAGGGCTTCTGCCGCTCTTGAATGCAAGCCGAGGCGCGCTCCCGGAATACATGGGCTGGATATCTGAGCGCGCGCGAGACTTGTGAGACCGGGGCGCCGCTTTTTTGTCTTTGACGCTTGCTTCACGTCCAGATAGCATATACTGCTCGTAGATCATCTCTCGTATTTCTCTTGCGAGGCCCATGAAGAGTTCAACGAATCTGTGGTCAGCGTGTTAGAAGGGCTTCGGTGAGAGGAGCTTGTGCGTGTCTCACCTTTCGGAAAGCGGCTCTCGCGCATGTTTGGCAAAGTTCCAGGGTGCTTTGTTACGTGTAGCTGGGTTGGTGAAGAAGTCGTAGGATAGGTGCGGGATTAGGTGCTGGCCAGTAAAGTAGTATTCCTCGTCGGTCTGTGACTCCGGTCTTTGCGAGTCTCTGCTCGGGGCGAAAGTTTGTGTGTTCATGGCGCTCGACTGTTTACCTGATTGATATTGCTGACTGAAGAGGGTACCGTCTTTAACGACAAGAAATGGGAGTCTCTGCCATGGTGGTGTGCAAGTGTTGTTGTGGCTATGAGAAAAAAATTGAAATTTCCTAGGAGGAAGCGCTTAATCCAAAATTTTGGTGCATGCTCAAACAGTGGCCAATTCAATACAAAGCGCGCAATTTCATGCATGTATCTATCTTAATTAAAGGCACTGAGATTTGAACGGCAAAAGGCAAAAATAGTGGTGCTTTCTACTACAGGTCATGCATTACGGTTCATAAAAAATGGAAATTTGAGGCATAAAGCCTTGTGGGCCTTCGGTGGGAGATCCATGATCAGCCTAAGACAGTTCCCAAACTCCTTCCATATCATACAAAAAAGCATGATGTTATTCATTACAAACCAGGGCATCCAACGCACAAAAAGCTCCCATCAAACATGACCATACTTCTTCAGCACAATCCCCAGAGCTTCTGACAAAGCCTCCCGGTATCCTACAGGAGTAGACAAGAAGTCTGCCACGAGATGAGCATCCCAGATAATCTTTGGATGCTCCTCCCACTCAATCACTCCTGTCTTCAACCAGTTAACCCATACTTCCAACCCCCCCATGAACTCTTGCTCCGACAACACTCTGGTATGCACATACGAGGGCTGGCGTTTTGCGACGTCCATGGTATACAAGCCGGTCATGTAGATGACAGGCATCTTGATGTATTTCTTAGGCGCATCGGTACAATCAGGGTGATAGACAACTTTCTCGCAACTGCTGTCCAAGATACCCATTTGTTTGAAGACCAGAGCAGTGCGGAGGGGCTTGGACTCCCAGACGTTGTGTAGAGGTATGATGACGAATGAAGGCTGATTTGGTTTGAGGGGTGACTTGGTTGGATCTTCGGGTTTGAACATCACCATAACCATGGGTTCGTCCTGAGGTACTGGTGCACTTTTCACAAGATTAGCTATGATATGCATTCACATGCTCCTCGATGGAGCGTAGCACAGATGTTATGCACTCACGCAGCAGCAACGGAATTTGAAAAGCGCACTGATGCTCCTGTAAGCTGGGTTGATGCCGACGGCCGGAACGTTCTTTTTGGGGGCGTAGAGTCTTTATCGCTGGGGCTTCCGTCTTCGTTGACCTCTCTTGCCTTCCTCTTCTTGTCGGCCTTACTCAAAGTGGCTTGAGAAATGTAAGAATCTTTACTAACGGATGCTACTTTGTTTTCGCAAAGAAGCACAAGGATAAGACTGACCTTTGCCAGCTTTGGCTGCGTGCTGCGACTTTCCATGCAGGTCGCAGGCCTCCTGGGAGAGACTGAGGATATCCGCCTTGAAGTCGTCGTCGGGGGTTCCTTTGAGATGGACCTTGACTCCTGCTAGAAATTGCCGGACCAGCCCCAGAATCAAAGCTCTCTTGTCTGTTCCCGTTTGCTGGAAGTTTTCAAGTGTTCCACCGCGCGATTCTCCAGTCGCCGGGAGGTTTCTGGCACGTATGTACAGCGATTTTGCATGGTGGTAGAGCTCCAAGATTGGTTGGAGGAAGAGTCCTCGTCTGGATCTTGAAAGACATCGAATGGCATTGGCCACAGAGTTCTCCGCGCGACACAGAGTCTCTTCTCGCGAGTAATTCATCTTGGTGTGCGTGGTTTGAGAGGTCTCGAGGTTGGAGTTGGGACAGACGACGCGTCGCGAAATACCTTAGAACATATCGCGCAAGGAGTGAATGAGATGCGAGCCAATTAGATGTAACCTATAGGTCAGAACAAGGAAAATAGAGAAATATACTTGATAATAGGGCTTAAAACTTAAGAAGAAACCTGGTTGTCAGTAAGTGAGCCTGCGTGAGCCCCTGATAGAGCGCTGAGCCATCACTGGAGGAAGGCGGCGAGATTTAAGCGATACACGACATGGACGTATAGCTTAAAATAAGACAAAATTTGTAACAAACTGTGTGTGGATAAGCAAGTAATGATGTGTTGGTAGGATTTGTGTCCAACAAGAACTACAACCCTCAGTAGTGAAACGCCAAACGGGCTAGTTCAGCATCTGCTACTTGAATATTGCAGGGCTTAGGTGCAATCTCCACTAAGTTTTTTTTTAGCTTCTTAATGGTTTTTTTTATTTTTTTTAATGTAAAGCTCGAGGTTGTTATTTCTTTTTGCTGGCCTTTTTGCAATTGAATAGGGGGCGAGGCGAGCCCGGAATTATTAAGCGAATGTAACACATGACCATCTAGGCATGCGGTGAAAAGGAGCTCGCATGGAATTGACCCAATTGTCACAAGCAACCCCAAGTAGAAAAATCGAAAAGAAAGGCCATAACAAATTCAAGCCAAGAGCTGCATATTCCAAGAGATTGTATTGCTAACTTAGGGCCTGTTTGGCAGCGTTTTAACCCTCCTATCCTTCCACAAAATTGACCCCTAGAGTGGAAGGTTACCCTTATTCTATTGGATGGAAGGAGTGGAAAGTTAAAGATATACTCGCTGGAGGGCTCTAAAAGTGGGGCTAGAAGGCTTCCAAAAGAGAGAAAAACAGCTGGAGAGGAGAGTAAAAGTGGAGTGGAAGGATAAAAACTAAAAGACGCTAAATAAGGCGGGAAGTACTATAATACAAGGCGATATAAGGTAATTAGAGGAAAATGTGGATGATAATCTTAATTTAATAGCATTAGCGGCGGAACGCAAAATAGTAATAATTTATATACCTTTTATGCGCCTTTTATGCTTTATCCCTGCTATACTAACTCTAATATCCCTAAATCCAACCTATTAGAGAGCTAGAGAGCTAACCCCCTGCTAGTTACTACGAATACTAGCAAGCTCTCCACTACAAATATAGCCTAGAAGGATTAGAAGGAGAGATGAAGATATATTGATTAGAAGGAAGGATATAGAGAGCTTTCCACTCTCCTATCTATCTAGGAAGGATAGGAAGGTTGATTCGCTGCTGTTTGGTGAGCGAATCCTCGTCGAAGATAGAGAATTGGGGCGACCGCACCAATATTGTATTCATATTAAGTATAATACAGGAACTGTTTGGATTAATTCTAGAAATAATATATCCCTAGATTAGTAGATTAGTAGATTGTCGTCGAATCGGCACGATGAAAAAGCATATATCAAAAAATGCCTGCACCTTTAAAACCTCGCTCTACTGCTTGTACATAAGATACCATTCCCCCTTGACTTTCACTAATAAAACCCTCTTCCTCAAAAGGAATGAGGTCGTGGTTTTCAGCTCCAGGTATACATAGGTCTACTCATCCCTTCTCAACCATATGAAACGCAGGAAAATTGAATGCAAGTGCTGTAGACCAATTCGCAAGAACAACGCAGAAAGGTCGAAGCTTTCGTGGATACTAGAAAAACGTGCTTTACATAGCAGCTTGTTGAGTCCTTGCCCATTCTAGGAAATCATTCGTATTGTTAAGACGCCTGGGAAGCTATCTAATTTAGGCGCTCTTGTTCTATCATATTCTTCGTAATACACCGCAGCTGCAACCGAGCGAGCAACTCTAATTTTTGTCCAGCAAAAGTAACCCATTAAGCCATTAAGCCAGTCAGGATATTTTCTATACCGTACAGTCTCCCAAAAAGTAAGTTGTACTCATCAATACGACCACAAGACCTCAACCAGCAATACGCCCCTCGCCATCCTCCGTACCTTCAGTTTGCATACCCATCGCAGTGGGGATACCAGTCAAAATCTTGCCCTTTGGGATTTTAACACTCCTGACACCAAAATTTCCAAAAACAACCAGCTGTTTGATATTCGGACAAGATCTGAAGATGCAACCGACCACAAAGTCGTTAACTGCCTGGCAAAAACTGATATTCATAAACGTCAAGTCCAAGTACTTCTTGTCGACAGCAAAAACACGTTCGAAGGTCTCCAACGATATGTGTCGGCAGGAGTTAATATCGACATGTTTCAGGGTCTTTCCTGAATGGGCCATCAGAGCTTCGAATCCCAAAGATGAGAATCCGATGCCATTTGGGTTATCGCGAGGATCGTTTGAATCGATGTGACGACATTTGTGAAAATCAACGTATGTAAGTGGGGGGTTATACCAGTTTGTGAAGAGATTGGCGAACCCCTTGTCGGTCATGAATTCGTTGTCAGTGAGACGAAGCTTTTGAATGTTTTGGCAGTTCTCGTGGATGGCTTCCAGAACACTGTCGTCTATATTGGCCTTGTCGATGCAAAGAGTGCGAAGTGGAGGGCCGACACTATTGATAATTTCGACATATGGGGGTGAGCTCGTCTTGCCGTAGATGTTGATGGTAAGATGCACTAGGCTCGAGATCTTGGCAATATGTTCGAGACCCTCGTCTGTGACCTTTTGGTTGTGCACGATCTTGAGTCTGGTCAGATTTGGGCAGGTCTTGGGAAGGAGCGCGAGTTGCTCGTCCCCAAAGTGGCCGTCGGTATAGTGAAGCTTGAAGGCTTTAAGGTTCTCGCCCTTCTCTCTGAAGAAGCGATCCCATCTCTCGTCATCGATGAGGTTAGCACCATGAATATTAAACTTTTCCAGTGTAATTTTGGTGGAGAGGAGATGATCCATAACTTTATTCTTAAATTGGACAGCATCCCGGAGACGTAGATCCTTGATAGTTGGACAGTACTGGAAGATTCTGATGTAGTCGTCTGAGGAGAGTCGAGCTCCATCGTAGACTGTGACTGTGTCATTGCCGGGGCGAAGGAATAGATTTAATGGATCTGATCTCATCTCTCGTTTCTTGCAGAGGATCCCTGAGAGCCTCTCAACCATTGCTGGTGGCAAATCTCCAAAGTCTTCGGCCATATCGACATTTTTGGCAAGAGTTTCAATACAAAGGGTCATGAGGTCCTTTGCACCGGGATAAATACCATCGAGAAGATTGCTTTGGATTTGCCGCCGTTGTCGTCCAGCATTCGTCTTTCTCCTCTTAGTCGCTCTACTTTCCTCCTTGTCGAGTTCCTTGGAACATTTCGGACACAAAAGCCCTCCATCCTCGCCCTTACGGCTGTACGGTGTAACTCTGAAGCGATTGCCACAGTCCTCACAATTCTCCATCTGGTCTGGTAGAGGCGCCATACTCTCTTCAAATATGGTCCGAGCGGCTTCATCCTCATCGGACATTTCCTCGTCAGAATCGTACTGTTGCCGGCGGCGTTGAAAAGTCTTCGAAGCCTTGATCTTGGCGATCGCTTTCTATTTGACAAGTGAGCAAGTATTCGACCAAAAAAAGGGTGCCTTCCAACGTACTTCTTCGTCCTTCTTCCTCTTCGCAGACTGGGCTTTGGTCTCACTTCTCCGAGCACGAGCCGGAGCTGGAGCTGGAAAATCATCTGGTTCCGTTCCTGGCGAAGGGGCATCGTTGGTAGCATCCACAGCTTGCTGGGCAGCTAAGGCGGCTGCTCGACGAGCGTTCGCATCTCGGCGGATCTGATTCGCGCTGATATTATGGGACTAGAGGAGGCAAACTGTGTTAGTAGGAATGGCTGCATTTACATCTGCAGGGAACGGGAGGTAACGTACAGCGAGGAAGTCAGTCAGGGCAGATTGCCTGCGGGGTCATGATGTTAGTATTGGCGGCTTCTCCGGATTCAAAGATGCTTACGGTCCGCGGATCTGGCGAGCTGGAGCTGGAGCTGGTCGCTGATTTCCAGTGGGATTGGGATTTGGAGTGTTCGACCTTGGGGATAGGTTAGCAAAGGAGTTGTGGTGGGATGGTTGAGGTAGGTAGTGTTTGCCTTACATTGTTGGTTATTCGCCCCCTCCCTCTTCACGATGTGGTTCTATTATTTCACGAAGGTGCAGTCCGCCTAAGAATGAGGATGGAGTTGAGGAGATGGAGATGGAGATGGAGATGGATAGTAAAGGACAGAATAGGCATCTACAGTAAAGTTACTTCCGTCTTGCAATTCCCTTTTCAAATTCTCTCCCGCCCTTCCCTTCCCTTGTCTGACGCGCCTTGCCGCCTCTAGTTTTGCTGCATAGTGGGGGCTTGCGGAGCCCTGTAGCCAATCAACAGCCGTATCCTCACCCTATTTTCAGTTTAAAGTCCGCATGCACGTGATCTCGTGCAATTTTGACGCGTCCCCTTTTTACGCCTCCAATCTTCCTTCTCCCCCCTTCTTATCGCCACCCAATTCCGAGGCAGTTCCTACACAACGCTGCCTTTATAGATTCGCTGGACATCGAGGCCATATCAAAGACTTCATATCTGCCTTCTCTGCAGTGAATTGTGACCGGAAAAAAGGTCGCCGCCCTCCCGTGGATCATCACCTCATTTATTGCATCTATTGACGGTGGTTCGCCTTCGCCCTGCGTTCACGAATTACCCGCCCTCCTATCACATCCAGCCGAATACCGACTGCCAACCTCCATTTTTGGAGGAGACATTGTCCCCGTTGTCACTCTGTATCAGTCATATCAAAACCACGTCTGCGAGTGCTCTGTTCATTCTTGAGTCTCCAAGATGGCTCCGACCGGCAGACCTAGAGGTCGACCGAGGAAGATCGACAGCCTCAGCAGCACCGCAACTGCATCACGAGCATCTTGTTAGTTTCTTTTTCATCCTTCTCCGGGAATTTAAAATGCATCAACCCGTCTCCCCTTCCTTCCGCATCTTATCCTTGGGGAGCAATCATTTCTGACAAACTTGAGAAACAGCATCCAGACGTTCCACCGGCAAACTCGCCAGCAACTCGTCAACAACTTCCCAAAAGCACAAACCTGCGGCTCCTACCGTCGACGATGAAGGTGATGATGATGACGAGATTTCTAGCTCGTACTTTTCTTCTCCTAGACTCCACGAGTACGTTGGCGCAAAGGTTACGAAGAGGGTTCCAGCTGCAAAAGCTCGCGATTCCTTGTCCTCTGTTTCAACCGTCAACGACTCCAACGAGAGCAGCGGCTACTCAACTCCTCTCACAAGTGGCGTTGCAACTCCGGCATCTTTCACCAAACCCACAACATCAACAGCCCGTAGAAGACCAGGACGTCCCAGAGCGACAATGTCACATACAGCTACCCCTTCAGTCAATATAGTAGCCCGCGCTGCTGCTCTCCGAAATAGTCAATATTCCTTGAATCCAAACAAGCGAAAGCGAATCCCCGATTCGGAGGAAGAGGAGGATGCCGATGAGGACAATACTGCAGATGCCCAGCTTGCTCAGGTTCTCCAGGAACAGGAAGATGTCAAAGCCAACAGCATGAGTGTTATGAAATTTGATGGACCTGCAACTCGAAGGACCCCTCGCAAGACACAGAAGAGAATGCCCAATATCAACTACGGCTCTGAAATCTCGGACGATGAGGATGTTAAAGTCATACACAAGTCTCCGGGACTTGCCAAGAGGCCCAAAATTGAGCTTTCTGCCAAAGGCAACAATGGTGTCAAATTCATGGGGAAGGGAAAGGGGAAGGAGAAGGCCAGGATCATTCAAGACTCAGACGATTCGGACGATTTTATTGAAATTGACGACTCTGAAGATTCTGATGTCCCTATCGCCATGACCACACCGCGATCTCGTATGAAGCATGTCATTCAGGAGCAATCTAAAGCATTCAAAGCAAGCTCTTCTCCACGACAGCGCCTAGCCAAGATGATGCCACCTGCTTCAACCAGTCGGGCTCGCGGCACTCACGTGAGGTTTGGAAAACAACCCGCTATGAAACGCGAAGACACAAAGGCTTCAACTAGATCTAGCCTCACCAACCTCACCAGCCGTTTCCCTGCTACGGAGAGTGATTTTGACACCTCAGACTTAGGCTCTGTCAGTTTATTCGATTCGGATTCGGACTCTGACGGTGTTCCAGTCGCTGCAGCTGGCCCGTCACGTCCTATAGTTCCGGCATCTCGTCCTCGTGGAAGCGCTCGTCACAGGATCAACCTAGCTGAACATGACACAGGAGTAACTCGTAGGTCTAGACAGGAACGGGCTCGTCTCGAAGCGCATCATCCTGAGCTCCAAACCATGTGGAAGGATCTTGAAAATCTGCCAAAAATTGGTTCGGTGAAGATTGAGCAGCCGAAGAACATCAACCGCGAGCTGAAACTCTTCCAGCTCGAGGGTGTCGCCTGGATGAAGGCCATGGAAAAGACGGATTGGGGCGGAGGCTTACTTGGTGACGAGATGGGCATGGGTAAAACCATTCAAGCTGTATCGTTGATCATGTCCGACTTCCCCGCTGCTCAACCATCCCTTGTCTTGATCCCTCCAGTCGCGCTCATGCAATGGCAACAAGAAATTGCTGCTTACACTGATGGAACCCTCAAGACTTTTGTTTACCATGGCACCAATGCGCATACCAAAGGAGCCACCCTCGATGATCTCAAGAAGTATCATGTCATCCTCATGTCGTATAACAGTCTTGAGTCCATGTACCGCAAGCAGGAAAAAGGCTTTAAACGCAAAGAGGGGTTGCACAAAGAAGACAGTATCATCCATCAAATTCAATTCCATCGTGTCATTCTGGATGAGGCACACAACATCAAGGTAAGTTGTCGGTCCCTAAGCTTAGTTTGATCACATTCTTACAATGTATAGTCACGTACCACTGGCTCAGCAAAAGCATGCTTTGCTTTAAAGGCAGACCACAAATGGTGCTTGTCCGGAACACCGCTTCAGAACCGTATCGGTGAATTCTTTTCTCTGGTTCGCTTTCTTAATATCAAGCCATTCGCCTGCTATTTCTGCAAGCAATGTCCTTGCTCGACTCTAAATTGGGATATGAATGAGAACAATCGCTGCTCGGGCTGCCTCCATAGTGGCATGCAGCATGTCTCCGTTTTCAACCAAGAACTTCTCAATCCAATTCAGAAGTTCGGTAACAATGGACCTGGAAAGGAAGCATTCCGTAAACTTCGAATTCTTACCGATCGATTCATGCTTCGTCGTGTAAAGCGCGATCATTCCTCAGCAATGGAACTGCCAGCTAAGGAGATCTATGTCGACCGTCAATTTTTTGGCGAAGAGGAGAATGACTTCGCCGGTAGTATCATGAACAACGGTACCAGAAAGTTCGAAACATACGTCGCTCAAGGTGTTCTGCTCAACAATTACGCCAACATCTTCGGTCTGATTATGCAGATGCGTCAAGTCGCTGACCATCCGGATCTCATCTTGAAAAAGAATGGCGAAGGCGGTCAAAACGTACTTGTCTGCTGTATCTGTGACGAGACTGCAGAAGAAGCAATTAGATCTTCTTGCCGACATGAATTTTGTCGCGAGTGTGCCAAGAATTATCTCAATTCTTCGGGTTTGTGCCTCCATCGCTTCTGACTTCAAATTTGCTAATAATTCACAGACAAGCCCGACTGTCCACAATGCCACATCCCTCTCAGTATTGATCTTGAGCAGCCTGATATCGAACAAGACGAGCAAATGGTCAAGAAGTCATCTATCATCAACAGAATTAAGATGGAAAACTGGACCAGCAGCTCTAAGATTGAAGCTCTCGTTCATGACATTTGGCAACTGCGATCGAAAACCAGGACCACAAAGTCAATCATCTTCAGTCAATTTACTACCATGCTTCAACTAGTCGAGTGGCGACTTCGCCGTGCTGGTATCACCACTGTCATGCTTGATGGCTCCATGACACCTGCCCAAAGGCAGGCTTCTATCAACCACTTCATGACTAATGTCAATGTTGAATGCTTCCTTGTCTCTCTCAAGGCCGGTGGCGTTGCTCTCAACTTGACTGAGGCTTCCCATGTGTTCATTGTCGACCCTTGGTGGAACCCAGCTGCAGAGTGGCAGTCTGCTGATCGTTGCCATCGTATTGGACAAGCTAGACCTTGCTCCATAACCCGATTGTGCATTGAGGATTCCGTCGAGAGCAGAATGGTCATGCTTCAGGAGAAGAAGGCTAACATGATCAACTCCACCATCAATTCTGATGACAGTGCAATGGAGAGCTTGACTCCGGAGGATATGCAGTTCTTGTTCCGCGGAAACTGAGAATCTTGTAACGTTCTTGTCGGGTTATCCCACAGTCATCTCGATGTCGGCTCACACTACGATTACCATATGCCTCGGTCGTCACTGCGATTCATTTCACTACCGCCCGCGTGTAGACGTGGTTTCAAAGGCAAGGTTATATAATGTATTACGAGGGGTTTCTCTTATTTTACTATTGGCTTTTTGGCGCTTTTGCAACAACATTGGAGGATTATATCATTACAGGATTAGGAAACGGGCTGATTATTAGACGGCCGCGCAAGCTGGGTTTTGGGGAGGGGGGGCTACTATTGAGATTCTCGAGCTTGCTATTTAGCGAATCATTGCTGGTAGATTAGAGAAACGAAGAAAAAGATCCAGAAATGAAATACTTCAATTGTCAAAACAATCCCTGATGCGAATACGCGAAGCTATTTCATAATATAGTACCGATAAATGTACAGATAGAAAGTATATTATAACGAGGCCTGGCGTTGTTGGCAAGTGCGTCTACTCTCATGTCTCTAAGGTACCTGGATAAAACTCTCCACCCACGTGACCCGCCCCCCTTACTACCCTCGATCGACAACCCACCACCAAAAGTGTCAAAGTTCCCATCATGGGCGTCAGACAAAACTTTACCATTCGAACCCCCCACACAACCTAACATATCACAAGGACTCAATTTGCTACAGGTCTCCGTGGTGGTCCAACTGCCAAAGCCCGAAAGTGAAGTCTTCTTCCCCCGCTCATAAACCTTTTCCAGAAATCTCTAAATCTGCATCCTAACCTTCCTAGATCGATTTTTAGAGGTGCTTTCCTGTACACGGTTATCGGGTTCCCAGTTTCTGGAAAGAAACATGATGATGAACCACTTCCTCATATCTCGAAACGGCGTCCGCTTTCCTTTCCTTAGACTCCCTTCCGGTAGCTGCGCGAGGTCTATTGCTTAGTCGGCATGGTCGGTGGCGGGTTATACGAAGGGTCGACGGAGACCGTGGCCTGTTTTAGTGCATGCAGGCGGGCTATATTGTTGGTGCGGACGAGACGTACCTATATATGGAGAGTTCCTTGCTCGGCTGGGTCTGGAGGGGCTTGGATGGCTATTGTGCTGAAGACGTGGGTAAATGGGGGGCTCTGGGTGGCGGCGAAGCTGATGGGGGAGGGTATGTCTAGTGCTTGGGTTGTGGTTTTGCTGTTTTGTGGGTTGGGGGAAGGAGGAAAGGTTTGAGGTTAAAGTGTGGGCATTGGAGTGGTATAGGTAGTAGAGTGGGAATCAACTCACCTTTCCGTGCTATTCAGGGGCATCTGCTGCTTGAGCATTCCGGGCGATATATCAGTTGCTAGGAACGGAAGCGAGGGGTATGTTGCTGCGAGGAGGTGAGTTAGAGACCCGGTGCCGACGCCGAGGTCGACGGCTCTGCAGGCATGAGAAGTGGTTTGGGAGTATAGGTCGTTTGATAATGCTAGTTCGTGGTTAACTTTCTGATGCGGTGGCAGACTTGTCTCAAGGATTATACTTCTACGTTGAGAGTGATTTAACAGTCTATACATCCGTTGGGGGAATCAAAGAGCATATAATTATCCGTTGATCTCCAACGCTCTGGCGAATGGTGGCGGAAGCAGCACAAACAGCACAATTCTTTGCCAAATCCTGCTTCTTCCAAATCCCAGTACACTCTTAATCAAATCAACCCGAATGAAACTGCGAGGGCGTAGAGTCATTAGCGTGGGTCTTTTGCTTTGAAGACTACTTAACCTTTACAAGGAGCAAGCACATGGGAGTCGGGACCAGGGCTGAAGGACAAGATCGACTTAATATAGGCCTATACGTGAGATAGAGGTGGGGGCTTTGTGGATTCTGGAGAAGTATAGAAGGATGGGTAGCAGAGTAGAAGATGGATATTTGAGTGGGTAAAGTATTTGCAAGTTACTAGCGTTTTGTGAATGTGAGAAAACTTATTCGAACCACGCTTTTCGCATTTAGTTTCCCCAAGTCTTTGAGACCTTTGACCCAAGAGGCTTGACCTTTGTCTACTTGACGTGCTGGAACGGAGCATTTTGGAAGGCCTGTTACATTATCAAATCCTCAACCCATACAAACATAGAAACGGCGCCGCTTTTGTTCACTCTGTTTGCGCAACTCATTGTAAATTGATGACACTAAAGAGAGGCACGAGATGAACCTTTTCGCCGAGCCAAGAATCTAAGACCTATGCCTGGTGTCACCACTTCCCTTCAAGAGTCATCCATCAAACCGTTGATCATCTTTTGTGAGTTGCTCAACATTCAGCCCTGTGATTCAATCTCTCTTTGAGCGTCCCACCATGCCATGACTCAGCCATCTTGGACATTCACTCAGTCATATTTCCTTTAAACTGCCAGACATCTTGCTCCGTTGTCAGCTTTCGCACAGTACCTTTTGCCAATCTCACCACCTCCACACCTTTGGTTTCCGCTATGAACCTCTCCAGCTTGATGCCCTGGCGTAAGGGTGAACCCTCAAGAACGTCACCTTCCGAAATTCGAAAGGCGAGCTTGGATCTCTCCAACCTACAACCTTCAGATCTGAGCTACCCTGTGCCCTTTTATGCGAGCGCAACCATCGACCTACCAGTACCCTCGCCCTTATATCGAGCTAAATCGTTGAGAACGAGTCATCTGCGAACTCTTGCCTACGCCTCGGCCTACATCGCGGAAAGATTCCTTTACGATCCGACGCCTATAGTGAAGAGAAGGACAATAGCAATCAAAGCTCCCTTTCCCATGGTCATGAAATATGGCACCGAGATACAACTCTACGAAGCCTCCACCCTTCGTTTCATTGCCGAAAAAACATCCATCCCTGTACCGAAGGTGTATTGTGCATTTGAGCATAGGGGAATGAAGTTTATTCTGATGGAGTTTGTGAGAGGAGAGCGTCTTAGCGACGTTTGGGACCAGACACCACCAGCCGGGCGGGAAATACTATTGTTCCAGCTCCGTCAACAATTCAAAGAGCTCCGAAGCATTCCTCACCCCCGTCCAGGAGCTGTTTGCTCGGCAGTGATCGGGCCACTTTACGATCGCCGGATAGATATGCACGGGCAAATATTTGGGGCTTTTGGGTGTGAAAAAGACTTCAACAGCTTTCTTCGCTGCGGTGTTACGGATACTGCTGAGCTTGATGCAGTTGCCTATGGATTTTCAGGCGAAACAGTGCGTGAACAGCTCGCAATGTTGATTGCCATTCAAAACAAAGAAAACCGCAAGATATGTTTCACTCACGGAGATGCTCACAGCGGGAACTTCTTGGTTAAAGACGGGAAGATTGTTGCTTGGATAGATTTTGAGATGGCTGGTTTCTATCCTGAGTATTGGGAATACACAACAGCTATGACTACAGGAAATTCCGACGCAAACCGATTGTGGAGACAGGAGGTTGGAAATGTTCTAAAGGAATATCCAGAGGAGCTAGAGGGAGAAAAGATTCGACAAGACATTTTCGAGTGGAGAATTCGAGAAGAGCTTCCCCCTGCCCAAACTTTGAGATACCAAGAACAATGAATAGTGTCAGGTCAAGGTTTTTCCTAGCTTGTATTTTAATAGACAATCGTTGGCTTTCTTCCCTAAAGATGTGATTGAAATTACAAAGTACTACATCTAAGTTTTCGTGAGTATCATTAGGTGTCTGAAACACCGTAGCAAACCGTATATAAAGAGGCTAATACTGTAGATATATATTCTCCTTTAAATCCAGCCTTTGTTACACTGAATGGATTTGGTGAAACTTCGTTGTGGGTGGGTTTTTCAGGTAGAAAATAACATAAAGCTGATGAAAATGACTTGACACAACATTATTAATATACTACTAATAAGTACGATCTAAATATCTCAATGGACACATCCAGCAAATCCAGACTAGAGAAAGGATACGACTTTAATTTAGTACTACGATGACCAAACTTTATTAAAAGACTAAAAAGAGTGATATGTCTATCCTGCAACCTTTTGAAATAACATCCGAGCACCTCACGTCTAAGTTTGATTGCAAGGTCTGGCTTAATCATGACTTTAATAATTACAAAGCTGTCGAAATTCAGACAACGGCAACGCCTCCAAGTTAACATAATGTGTCCGCTCCCTGTGTGTCACATCCAAGCATCAGGCATTTGTAGAGTAATACATATGGGGAAAGGAACGTGTTATTGTTTTCTAATCTTATTATCTTCTGAGAAGTCCAAATGGTCTTTGCCCGCAAAGATGACTTCGTGCTTTGAAGCACTTAATCTCGTCGCCCAACCCTCATCTTGAATTACTCTGTGGACAAGAAATCCTTTCGATCAAGGGCCCATACTCTCGGAAAATTGGTACCCCTTGGTCCAGGTGGTAGGTTGATCGACTCAAATATACCGTCTAACTCTGACTGCGCATGATCATGATTGGTCCACGGGGGAAGTGGCGCAAGTCTCCCTCGTTCCTGTTCCTCCTCGCCGATCTTGTAAGCCGGGAGTTGGACTAGATTCAAAAATTCGAAGGCTCGGGCTTCCACGCTCGCTCCAAACCCATCTCTGCTGTCTCTCTGTACAATCTCGGAAAACTTGTTTGCAACGGGACTAACAAATTTGCTGATCATATCGACTGTGTACAGGTCGTTTCCGAACTCGAGACAATTTCGCCTCTTACCGAGCTCTATAGCCTCCCAAATCCACGTCCACGTCAGGTCCGAAGTCAACGTTGTTGGTCGCTGCAGGCAAACTGGTGTCCTGTCAACTCGCCTTCTCCTATCTGTCAACATGTCACCAAAATCGTCGGCGACAAATCCGATGCCATTCTCGTTGCGTGATCGTGAGAGCGTTTCGCCGTCCTTGATTTTATGCATGTTGATGAGGTTTTCGAGGCTAATAAGAACTAGCATTTCCTTTTGTCGCTCGATGGTGAGCTTCCGGCATGAGACCTTATCTCCCTCTTGCACAAGTCGATACTGACTTAGTGCGGCGGGACATCGTTTGGCACAGCTGGTTACAATAGACCACTCTTTTGCACTGCTGCTCGACTCGTCCAGGTAAGACATGCAAATGAAAAGTACTCTCCGGGGGGTAGTAGCTATATTTTTGAGTAGACTTGAGTGGGAACAGTCTGGCTTATGACGATTCCTCTCATCAGCATCAGTCATGGATCTGCCCTCGTTCGACGACACGAGTCGAGCACCAGCTGCCTTGCCTGCTTCAACGATAATAGGGGCCACAACGGCCCCCACAACGGCCCCCACAACAGGGGCCACAGCAGCAATAGCAGTATCGCGTTCGCTCATATTGAGAGATCTGACTTGCCGAGGGAACTCTTGTTGTAAGTATGAGGAGCTTAAGGTTATCGAGTGTGAGAGTTTGGTATTTAATGGATAAAGTTTGATGTTTGGGTGTTCAGCGTGTTCGAAAGTTCAAGATGGATGTGTGAAAGAAAAGAATCTTTAGAGAGAAAGTAAGGAGTATTTATAGCCGCGAAATTTCCATTCTGCAAGTGATTATCCCTCCAAGACTGAACATGAATGTGCTGACATCAAAATATATGAATGTTCTCTGCTTAATCTCGAATCACCTAAAGACATCTTGAGCATGCTATGACTAGGACAAGGAGGGATGTGAATGGGCGTACTTCAAAGATCAAAGTCCTTTAGGTAAGACCGGCTCTTACCCCTTTTTATGCTAGCCGCGCAACTATATAAATATCACTATCCAGTAGTTTTATTCCCGGTCTCGCACGTAGAAGTGAACCTGAACGTAAGTGGGCGTTTTATATTAGCAGGCACAGCTTCCAGAGCTCCAAGCATGCTTATTAGTATTTCTATGCTATGCTAGCGCTAAAGAGGTACTGTCAAACAGATTTGGAGGCCTATTCGGGCGTCGCGCTCCCTAGAAGGGAAATGATATATAGCTAGTTATATGTAAAAAGAGTGTCCTAGAAGAATGGAAGTCGGCAAAAGGGTATGCAAGTAGCTTATCTATAGAAACATACATACCTAGCTAAGGTAGAGAGCGATTATTATTTCCATTTATCTAATTTCTTAGCGTTTCGCTAAGAAAGGGGGGTAGTGGAGTAGACTACAGTATGCTGCAGCCACCAGAGCTGCTCGACCAAAAAGAAGAGAAAACATATCCTAGCACCTGGAAAAAGCAAAAATTATATATACACCGACACGGCGTAGCATAAGAAAGGATATACATACCCTACCTATACAATAAAGGGATAAGTGGTGTCTGGTGTTTCCAGAAGGTGTACAGGGTAAATAGGGTCACGGGCACGGGCTCGCTCGGGCAGATTAAGCGAGGTAAAAATTAGACGCTCCCCTTTGAAAAACCTGAACTCGTGCATTTAAAACATGCAGTTTACTTAAAAACTGCCCCAAAAAAAGGCAAAAAGGAAATTCCACAAAGAGTATTTTGACCTACGCAGGGATCGAACCTGCAATCTCTTGATTCGTAGTCAAGCGCCTTGCCATTGGGCCAGCAGGCCATTGAGGATGCTTTTGAAACAATTTCTCTTATTTTATTATATACGCTACTAAAGTTAAACCCGAAATTTCCCCGTTACATTAGACATCTGGAAGATTTCATGATTAGAGGAACGGCAACTTTGGAAAAACTTATTTGGCATTTTGCACTGTTCTGCTCTATTTATTACATTTTAGGACTAATAGACTCTCTGTCTTTTAGCATCTACAAGAAGGGGGCCTTTGTATCTCCGTACGCCATAGTGTTTTATTAATCGAGATACTCTTCGCGCCAATCAGGGCTATATTGACTCTCCCAAATCGCTGCAATTTCTTTCACGACCTCCTCACTACTATCCTTCCATTCCTCATCCTTTGTATCCTGAAGATTCCTTGCGAGTGGTATGATATCGAAAGAATGCCCCGCCCAGACTCCTCTGTGAATTTGTCCATCATAGCACATGCTGACATTGTCATACATTGACCAAGAGGTGCGTGAAACGACAACCTCACCAAATCCAAGTCCGTCAATGAAAGGCCCGTGTATATAATTTGGTCTCAGGGCAATGGCTTCGGAGCGAACGAATTCTTTGGTGGTCAGATTTCGAAGAATCCATGGTTGATTGTCGGGGTAGTATCTCGAGGGCTTCCATTCAAGAGCATCGCAGATTTTCAAGTAATGGGTGTAATAAGAATCGGGACATCCCATATCACAGAAGTACTGGCGGCAGAGAAGGCTCAGGTCAGGTCCTGTTCGAACAGGCTCATAGCAATCGGCAATGTCATAAAGCCCCAGATCTTGATTGCCCTCACCCTTGAATTGAGATAGCTCGAGCTTTTCGTCGTCTGTAAACATTCCCGGAGGATAGTCGCCGACTGCACTCTCATCCCCGACACAAATGATACTCTGACCTGCCCACGGTCCGAGGAATGACATTTGAAAAGTCTGGATATGTTTCAAACCAACACTCCAGAAGTAGTTGTTCGTGAGGCCGAGGTTTACGACATCCTTGATATCCAGATAATTGAATACGATTTCATGTAGCTCGACGGCCAAATCCGAGAAGAGAGTTTTTGGTGGTTCGTGGTGGTCGACGGCGACCACAGCACTTGGATTCGGAATTTGGGCAAGTGCTTCTCTATTTCGACCCAAATGGTTAGCAAAGCTGATTTCAATAGTACACAAACTTCAAAGCTTACCTTTTAGGGTTCTGAGGCTTGATCGGTACTGCCAAAAGTTGGACCAACTCGGCAGGAATTCCATTGAAAAGCCCGTCCGGAAGTATTAGAACACCACCTTGCCACATAGTTGACTTGATCTTCGGAGCCATCGGCCAAAAGTATTGTTCCATTTTGAAAGAAGACAGAGGCTATTTCACAGAACAAGGGAGAACTTGATGGGAAGACGCGATGTCGGAATAGCGCTGTTGCCGTAGTCGTGATTCCAGATTGAATGTGTCTCAGGCCGGGTCGGAGCGAGAGGAAGATGGCTTTGACTGGGAGTGTGGAGTTGGAGGGAGAGGGAGAAGATGTTGCCTTGCTTGCAGTGCTCGAAGGACTGGGCGGTGGGAACCGGTAATAGATGGCATATTGAGGTGCGAGAAGCGTACGGTCCGTCGCGACGTTTCGTGGTAGATGGCAGGGTCAAAGACGGCGGTAATGGTGGTAAAGTCGTCTTCAGAGAGCTAGGGGTATATATATCATGCAGAGGCGTCTTCAATTGATTGTTGAGCTGTGAAGTGTCCAAGTTGTCAGCCTTGCATGGCTGATTGGGTTGCCGTAAGTACTATTACAGTATTATAGCCCAAGGCTGAAACAATGACAATGACATCATCTATAAGGTATTTTCTGGACCTTCTTTTTTAGTCTGATGTACTCGTATTTCTACAAATTTTGCCCCTCAATGTTTCATGTTTCATATGCTATTTTTAACTTATAATACTACTACAGGGGGGAAAACTGTTAACTTCTATAGTGTTTTACGGCCTTTTTACAGAAAGTCGCTACGGATCCGTACTCCCGCGGTGGATAGGAAATAGCGGCACCAGATTATAATGTGCCAGGCGGCGTAAGAGACTAAAAGTGAACCATAGTGAGTGCCGCCTTATATATTTACCTCCGTACGGAGTAGTATAAGGAACATTAGGCCTCGTAAACACTGTAGGGGTTAAGATTGTGACGGATCATATGGATTTAGTTAGCGTTTTATCCCCACATGTATATGGAGTGAAATGTGGAGCATTTACCGGCATCAGTCATGGCCTTATGATACCTACCTAGTTAGGAAAACAGGCTCGACTATAATACCCGTAAACCAACATTTCTGTAAGGAGTTTGTCCGGTGTCATTCGAGATATTAATAGAAAGTAGCAATTTCTTGCAGTATGTAAAATATCTATGCTTTCTATGATTTTCTCCTGGTCCCCATCTGTATTTCCCTATGGTTTGCTTCTTACTGTAGCTGTTTTCAAAGACCTGAGATCTTCACTTCCCTTTTTCCAGTGGCCCTGAAGCTCTTGCATTCTTTTTGTTAAGCATGAAGCTTATTAGCATCGTTGCCTTTTTAGGCTTTTTCTCTACCAGTCACTCTACTTCTACTTTCAAATCTTCGACTCGTGGAACATTGAGCTCAAAGCCATCCGCCTTCACTCTATCCGCTACCGGTTCCTCAAATTCAACTGTCAATGGCTTATCTGTCGGTTTTAACGCTACATCACGGTCTCACTCTGCCTCGTCTCACTCGACCTCGTCTCATTTGACTTTGTCTGCCAGTAGCTTATACGTCTCTTCTAACGCTACATCGCGGTCTCAATCAGCGCCGTCTCATTCAACTTCGCTTGCCAGTAGCTTGTCCGTCTCTCCTAACGCTACATCACCATCTCACTTGGCTTTGTCTACCGGTAACTCGGCTATATCTTCACCCTTGTCTTCTGCCAGCATCACAAGCAGCAGATTTTCAAGTATAACATCGCCCGCAGGCAGCACAAGTGTGGTCAAGACTACACAGAGCTCAACTTCCGGTGCTATTATGGTTGTTAGTGTATCAAAATCCGGTACAACGTCTCCCGTCACATATATCTCCACTCATACCAGTTCTGGTAGTATTGGGCCTACGGATGTCTGGATGTGTACAGGCCCGCTTTGCGACCATAGCAGTGGCGGCTGCATTGTCCCACTATTCTGCGCTTCAAAAGGGGGTAGCAGTAGTAGTTGGGGTCTTTGCTGCGACTGGAATCCCCCAACTGAAGGCGGGGTTGATGGTGCGCCTCCTGCGGGAGGTCCCCAGCCTGCTCCTGATGACCCAACCGCAACTGATCCAAAAAGCACGGATTCCGTCACCAAGAAAACGGGCTCCACCAAAATAACCAGCTCCACCGGGATAACCAGCTCGACCAGGGTAACCAGCTCGACCAGGGTAACCAGCTCTTCCAATACAACTAGCTCGACCAGCGCATCTTCAACGGCGAGCAGCGCGGCCGAGGCATACTTAGTATTCCCTGTTGACAACGCAACCACAACTCAGCTTAACAGCATCAACGATACACTCAATGAAGTACTTAAGCCAGATAAATTTACCGACATAACCTTAAAGACAAGCACTACGTTCATAGGAATGATGAATGCAGAAACAGCTGCTAAGCTCAAAAATATGAACTCAGCGGTAAGATTATCGATCTGTTTTCACCTATACTTAGTTTTTTATCTTCCATATAGCTTACTTTTCTCTTAGATCGATAGTGTTGAACTTGATGAAGGCATCGAGAAAGATAATCCAACCATTGAGAAAATAACTCCAGACTGCAATCCAGACAAGGATAACAAACTCCGCAAACGACTATTAGATCATACCGGTGAATACCAGTATCCAGCGGCCCCTGAGGTCAGATTTGTATCACAGCCAAAAGACCCTTATATGGCGCTTGAGCGTACTGGGGACTATGTATATGATACGGCTGCCGGCGAAAACATTACAGTATATGTTGTCGATACTGGAATGAACACGAAACATCCCGAATTTAAGAATTTAACCGACGTGAGATGGCTATGGCCCCATGAGAAGTTTTGGGAACAATTACAATTATCGCCAACTAAAGACGATCAAGATGGCCATGGCACTTGTGTAACATCAAAAATAGCTGGTATTGATTATGGCATCGCGAAAAAAGTTCGAATCGTGGTATGCAAACTTTACTTTAACTCCAAGGGTCAACCTCGCGAATCTTCTGTTCTGAACTGTTTAAAACTTATTGGCGAAGATCTAGAGGACGAGGAACTGGCGGGGAAGGCTATAATGAATCTTTCATATGGCAGCGGGTTTGCTGAAACTCCAAGCCTCAATAAAAGAAAGGCATTACAAAAGGAAATGCAGAATCTTATAGACGAAGACATAGTAGTGGTTGTGGCGTCTGGTAATGATAAGGTAAGATGTTCTTTCTAAATCGATCTAAACCTTTACAACGCATAGTAATAATTATCAACAGGCTAAAAATCCTAATATCAATCTCTACCCCCAATTGCTAGCAGAGATCCCATCATTGAGTGCTATGATTGTTGTTGGCGCAGTCAATACTGATGGATCTGAGACCTCTTACTCGCAAGGGGGTCCTCTTCTTACTATCAGTGCTCCTGGCAGCATAAAAGATGAGACGGGTGCTGAGTGGGGTATTGTGTGTGCTGCCAGCACAGGTTTAGGCATTATGCGATCCGCGGGCACATCAGTAGCGGCGCCTGCTGTCGCAGGTCTTGCTGCTTATTACATGTCAGTATATAAAGATCTTCAAGGCGAAGGTGCTCCTCGTAAAGTGAAAGACTTTATCGAGTCCACAGCGTGGTCACGGAATGGTGGCCCGAAAGCCCTCTGGAACCAGAAAGCGTCTCACCCTTTTACCGACTTTAAAGATGGAAAGAGACCAGGAGTCAACAAGAGACAGGCAGATGGGATATGCCCTAGCGGCGAGGTTTCATGGACGTCTGATAGCTTTAGCACGTTCTCTGATACAGCATCCGCATCATCCACAGGCTCATCTACACAAACTGCCTCACATACTAGCAGTTCCTCCTCAAGCATTACTTCAAGTACTACGTCTACTTCTGCGAATCCGACATCGACACCAACATCTTCACCGACGCCGACATCTTCACCGACATCGACATCGACATCAACAGCGAAACCAACAGAAACAGTAACATGCAATGGCCAAGGGGGTAATGATTGGAATGGCAACCCACGCGTATCTTTCGACCGCACCGTAGCGTAAGACCCACCTCCCCTCCCCTATCCCCCTCCTCC
>QGMF01000389.1:0-34294 GCA_007821475.1 Lachnellula arida | reverse complement strand
CGCGTGGCAGCGAAGCACTACGCGCGCGCCTTCGACGCCCTCCTCGACGGCATCCCCATCTACATCCGGTACGAGACGGACCTGCTGCTGTTCAAGACGCCCTGGGCGCTGATCCACATGGCGGGCTTCCTGAAGCCCTGCGACGAGCTGCAGGTGTGGCAGTTCTTCAAGCACGTGCGGTATGTGGGCATCGGGAACCTGACGTTTCTCTTCAACACGGTGCTGCATCTGCTGCGGCGCTTCAGGAATCTCGATACGCTGATCCTGAAGGATGCGGCGGCGAAGGCGCAGGAGGAGCTGGATAATTTCTATACGCCGCTGACGACGTTCCGGGGGGCGTGCGAGCATGCGGAGGATAAGGTGGGAAAGGTGGTGGAGGCGAGGGCTGGCTTGGTTGGGAATGTTGAGCATAAGCGTGGTAGGTCGGAGGCAGGGGGTGTGGATGATGCGCTCTTGATCATTATGACTGAGGCATCGCTGGATGCTATTGCCAAGGACTGGGTGAAGAATTTTGGGATGCGGATGGATGATAAGGAGTGGAAGGAGTGGTATGAGAAATATAAGCGTGGCGTTGTCTCTGATTGAGGTAGACACACATGGTGCGTACTGGATTTGAGGAGACCTAGGTCGTTGGTTCTACTGTGAACTTTCCTGAATAGACAAGCTTCATATTTGGAATATGTTCTCTCGACTAGAGGGTATGGTCTAGCATTAGACTATAAGCAATCTGAACTACTAAAGATTAGATTTCCACTCATGACTGCGAACGTGGAAGAGTACTTTCAAAGTTCCCATTCTCCCAGAGTTGAAATTTAAGTGATCAAATACCCACCACTTAGGTTCATCTTCCCTAACTTTCTAGCAAATGATGGAAGAGTATGAACCCGACGGAGACTTGGACCGTCCTCGGGAAGACTCTTAACTCTTGTACCCTTTGTGATGATGCTGACATGGGTATAGTATAGGATATGTTTCTAGATTTTAAATGACTTCTTCACAAACGGCTCAGAACTAAACCCTTTACTTCTTCCACGCAAGTGTTGACCTAATTCCAGAGATCAACCTATCCTGGTCGGAATCAAATGCAACCAGTGCTAAATTTCCTCAGCCCACGAACTCGCTAGAGCCCCTTAACCGGACGAAGCACGTGACTGTGTCTTTTGCACTGTTCCATCATCGGCCTCCATTCTTGTCATTTCTTGCTATTAGAGGGAAACCTTTGTGGTTGAAAGTTTGGGCTAAACGACTGTATTCGCGGATGATCTATAAAAGCGGCACCGAACAAGTTGCGCAAAAACAACCTTCGATTCACCCACCTGATGCCGCGAAACATCCACGCGAGCAAACAAAGCACAAGTTCAAGACCTTTCAGTGTTTTACGTATCCCTTGACAACCCATAATCCTTGGTCTTGAGACTTCCACAGGTAAACACACCTCAGCTTCCACACGACCCGTACTGACTATCTACAGTCTCGGATTTGCTCAGGCAGCAGGCAGCTCGCAACGTCTCAACACCCATCGAAGCACAGCAAAAACTCCTCAGTCCCCGAGATACCACATTTTCCATTCGCACAATGTATCGTCCGCAGAACTTCGATCCGCCGTGGATCGACTTCTTTGAGAACCCTTGTCCCTACTACGTCAAGCAATACCAGTCCTTTCCGAAATTCGCTGAACTCCCTAGAGAGTTGCAGCTCATGGTCTGGGAGGCGGTTGAGCCGGAGGAGCAGAACTTGTTTGTTCACTTGACCCCTGGGAAACGTTATGCTTATAATATCGACTACACCGTTCCTTCGATCCTTCACGCGTGCCGTGATTCGCGACGCGAGGGCCTGAAACACTACACTGGCCTCTTCGACTGTCCTCAATCCCCCAATCCACTGTATTTCAACCTGGAGATCGATAGCTTGGAGCTGGGCTGTATCGATACCTTCGAATTCCTCGACTATATTATGGCGCTGGGTATTTCCTTGGAGCAGGTGGCGCGGATCAGATACCTCGCTGTGTCTATCCCCTTCTCAGTGGGCGACGACCTCGACTTCCTGGTTATTCTATGCATGTGGTTCAGTGGGCTCCAGCACCTATACATCAAATATTTCGGGAGCGGCTGGGAACATCTCTCTACTGGACGCCTCCTTCCTCGAACCTATGCGCCCGAGGAGTTGCCACGGATCTGGTCGCGAACGGAACGTCATCTTAAGCAGTGGGCAGCTCAGTGGAGAAACTTTACGAAGTGGAAAGCACCGCTGCTTACGATTGGGCATGAGGATCAGTGGGCGAAGGTTCGGTGTTTTGAGAAGAGTGAGATGCTATGGGAAAGGGTCTGAAGTTGAAGTTCTGTGGTGTGAATGTATTAGGAGATCGGGATACTGTGTTATTCTACGGGAAGCGGACAAAGAGGGGTTTATTTACATGTCGTGTCAGCGGTAAAAAGGCAATCCGCCTGTTGAAGTCAATCCCTTGAACCGTCGCGCACGTGACCGATACCCAACTGCATACGCTCACTTCTCAACAGTGACGGGAGATTGCTGCTTTTCGCGACGGACTACTTCGGTCACGGTGGCTTGGATAATAGAGAAGTCTCCAGAAAAAAAAACAACATCAAGAAACAACATGGAGAAACAACCCTGAACAATCTAAGCCCATAGGGTATTTTTCCACTTCTCTTGCATCAGGAACAAAGGTACACAATCTTTGTCACCTATCTTAACCAACCATACTACCACAGATAGCACATCATTCAAGCTTTTCCCCAACCAACCTCTCTTCGCCTTCCAAAATGGGAAACATCACCTCCTCTTTAAGGAGCAACAAGGCGGTCCGCGCTATTCTAAACATCATAGGTATCTCCTCCGCCCCTCAAGAATTCCACCCCTTCCCAAAGCTCCCCGCTGAACTCCGTCTACTGATCTGGAAACACGCACTCCCAGGTCCTCGCATCCTGAAAATAGGCCAGTCGAAAAAACACACCTACCCCAGAACCTTATATATGGGAGATTACGCGGACTACCTATTGAGAGCCTCGAACGCGCTGGAAGGTCTAGGCCCCTTGCACGCGTGCCAGGAGTCTCGATGCGTGTTCGAGGACGCGTTCCACGAGCACATCCTGCCTGCTAACAAAGCGCCATGGAACGGTCTGAACCTAGCCCACCCGCTGTATTTCAACCCAGCGACAGATACACTGTATTTCAACGAGCCGCATTGCGGGCACGAGAGCGAGTCCATAGGCGTGCTGCCCGTCCTCGGGGTCTTCGTGAGCGCGCTGCGGCGGCTGCGTACGAAGGAGTTGAGCATTGAGCGGATCGCGGTGGATTCCGATACGGCGTTTTATATGGAGCGGTATCGGGTTTGGGGCGGGCATCCGACGGCGGTAAGGGTCGATGCTACGTTTGAGGCGGCTTTTTGCTTCGCGAACCTGAGGGAATGCGTTATTGTGGAAACGGAGCCGCAGGATAGGAGGGCTTGTGAGGCTTTGATGGATATGATGAGAGCGCGGGCCGGAAGGTCGACTCCGTGGGAATGTTCTGACTTTAAAGCTCCTGTCTTTAGGTTCACGAGCCGAAAGGAATTGTTGGGGGGCAGGTGTGGGTGAGTAAGTATTAAGCAGTGGAGAATAAGGGATTTGGATACATGCTCCAAATAGTCCCTCCCCGCCCCTTCGCCCCCCCAAACAATAATAGCTTCATCATTCAATAATTAAAACCATTAGAAACATGGTTCGAGATAGTTTTCCAGTAATTGTGTTTAGGACGATTAGAAAGTGAGGCATAACACCTTTAGGCTTGGCAGCTCTCTGCATAATGCAAAGGATTTTCTTCATTCTGGAAATTTGACTTGAAAGTTGAAGCTAATCAGGCCATGCGGTTTCCTTCGGACGTTTAGGTTTTCTCGCGGGCAGAGATTTCGTTGTTAATATAGATACAAAGTGCTTTGCTAAACAAACTTAAAAGACCCAAAGGATAATAGTTGCGCTCAACTAAAAGGGGCTTTATTAAAAGTACAAGTGAATCATCATTTTCCATATCATTTCTACTAGTGTTATATTTGGCCTCCTCGTGTTTAAGAATGCCACTCACTCTCGATTATATGATTATGCGTCCTTTGAATTAGAATCATATATTAATGTTTAGTTACACGTACAATTACTTAAGAGTCCTTGAATATCGAATGAAGAGCTGCTTGATTATACTCACGTGTCTAACTCCTTTCACCTCTCCCTTCTTTGCTTGAAATACTTAATTTCTATAGCAAATTTTAATAGCAAAGCTGGTGAGATTCGAAGTGTTTTGGAACATGAATGAATGCCTACTATACAGGTAATATACTTCAGAACCACGTAGCCAGGACGGACTCTAGCTCAACCACTTGTCCATGCACTTTTGACTTTTAACGTCATCTGTGAAGCCAACCAGCATATCTCCAGCACTGCAAAAGAACTGCAACTTCACACAGGTTTAGACCTTAACAGTCTAGTGCGTCTTCCTATCCTACCACTGCAGCAACAGATCCTGCGGATGAACGAAGTTCTTGCCCTCCACCAACGGGCCCAGCTTGAGCGCTTTCCGATCATCCGTTTTAGATGCAAGCGCGTAAACTGGTGGTATTTTCCAGTCCACCAAATCTTCCTCTTTGCAATCGTCGCCATGTTTACGGCGGTAGGAGTTCACACTACGACTCCATTTGACGAAGAAGTTTGCGAAGCCAGCTTGAACCCTTTTCTGGTTGTCCCACAAGGTAGAGGACTTTGCCAAGGCGCCGGAAGCACTGTAACTGTCGGGTATACTCTGCAAGAGAAAAATGGCCTCGATGTTTCCCAGCCTCATACATGCAAAGCCGATACTCTCCCAACAATCCAACGTTGAGATAGCTTGTGACGTTTCATTGAGGACGGTCGTAGAAGAGTATTTTTCTGTCTGATGCAAAGCATCAGACGCCAAGAATATATATCTGTTGATCCAGTCTGGTGGATTACTGGATTTAATCCCTTTTGCATAGGCTAGAAGAGAATCTTGGCCGTAAAACACCATGCAGTCTGCGTGTGGGCTATAGTAGACCGGATTCGCCAGATGGGGTGCCAAGTGAAGTTTGTAGTATTTCAATACTATGCTTCTGGACTCCCGACACGTTCGAAGCATTGCAATATCATCCGCTTCTCCAGTGAGCCCCAACTTGTGACCAGCAAAGCCATTATCGAAGGTGTGTCTGTAGAGTCCGTGCTTGATGCATATCATACGGCGGTCGGCCGGAAGCGCAAACTCCCAGATCATGTTTTGCAGCTCGCCCGGAAGTTGCTTGAACTTTGCAAAACCATGAGAAGCTTCCCATTCCATCTCCCGCGGTGTCCATCGTAGGCGGCTCTTGTGGATAAATGTTTGTATAAACCTTAAAGGCTCATTATCCAGGAAGAGCCGCCGCTCGATGTCTAGGACGAATGCCTGTGCGTTGGGGATTCTTCCTCGACTCATTCCAAACAGAGGCTCGTGACCCGGGGTAGGTGTAAGTTGATTGGCGTTATACTTCGGGAATGGGGTCGAGCTGGAGCGATGACACATCGCATCGACTGTTCGCTGCTGCCACTGGCCTGAAACGGAATCAGCAGACTCTCGCGCAACTAGAGTTCTTGAACATACCCAAGTCCGACCAAATGGCTGCTGCGGCCTGCGCGTCACGGAAATCAGACATCGTGATGATGCCGGATGAGAGCTGCGTGTTTGTCTCCAGGTATGTTGTCTTGTCGAGTGGGGTTGTAGAAGTTGAAAGGTCGCGACCGCAAATATTCGAGGCGATGCAGCGGGAAAATTGAATGCAGTGATTTAACACGTCTCATACTGGCTTACATAATTACTTTTGTTAATTCACAGTTTCACAGTTTCATTGCCATGCTTCTTTAAATTCACTTAAATAAAGCATGCATGTTTAATCTTTCGTACTATAATTGCCAGACGAAGGCCTGACTTTTTGGTATAGAGTAGAGGGGCGATGCCTCCCCAAGAAATCAGGTCTTCACCTAAAAATTAAACTCCAGGGTAGTTCAACTAACTAAAAGCGGTTGAGGTGTCCTTGGGATCATTCAGCGCGTTCTTCCTTAAGGTAAGAATAAGAATCCCAGAAGTAATAAGGCACTTGTGAGAACTAGGATTTGAAAAGTATCCTCCCCGGATTTTATAGTTGCACTCTTATTACTTCTTGTCCTGCTCTCTCGTCAGCCTTGTCTATCAACTTTTTCACACACAAGCCCTCCAACCCTTCAATTCATCGATCCGCGCTAGCGACACCAATCGAACGCTGCCCTCATCTTCGGACGCTCTTTTATTCCCCCTCTTCATCTCGTCGTCTCTCATGAAACGCTTTCTAAGCCATGGGTTCTCACTGGTTAAGCACCTTGTTTGATCACGTGGATTAACCGAGAAGTGAGAAAGGGGAAGAGGAGTCCGCTCGCCGGTAGTCGTTAGCGACGTAGTCATAAAACCGCCGAAAAAAGACTTATAAACCTGATAATTTAATAGCTGAGGTTTCCCTGTTATTTCATAGTATTCCTTATATTCCTTATATATATTTTGCAGATCAGACGATTTTGGGGGATTGGTACTGCCCCACTTTTAAGTAAATCCTAAATGAACGTCACCTATCCTTCCAGCAGCCAAGAGAAGTTTAGGTAGCTTAAAACAACGTTAAAGAAAGATCTAGTCTATTTTTAAATCAGCCTAAGACTCTCAAAATACTCGAATACTCGAATTTACACAAGCTAGAACCTAAAAACAACTACGAATATCTTACTACTAAGTCCGAGTTATCATCAATTTGGCTCAAGTTGCCTTCCTTAGGTTCTGTGAAGTTGGGAGAGAGTCCGTAGCTGTACCCATATTCGAGTAGATACGAATTTCTGCCTGGAGACTTTTGTTCCAAGCCCGGAAGGAGGGGAGATGTAGCGATTATTTCCAGTACTTGGATTTCGAAAAGAAACTAGGAGTCATTTTCTGGAAGCTGCTGGAAGCCGGAAGCCAGAAGGCTTTTCATGATATGAGACATTCAGATTGATTCACAGCCTCAAACCGCTGCCATGAGTGAGTCTGCCTTTGTTGCATGACACATCGACTGTTGACTTGTTAACTCCGGCAAAGATAAATATCAAGAATCCGTCCGTTTCACCCGCATGTTTTTAACACAAAAACTTCCACTCCACAAATAGCAGCTTTCAGAGTTTCCACCTCGCAACCCTATTTGTAGTAGACTCATGTAAGTTATGGGTATGCGAGTTGTGTCTGAATATTGGCTAATGGTAACAGCTTCTCTGGCATCTCAGTTCACCTGAACGGAAGGACAGCAGCATCATGAAGATCATCAAGATGCCTCAGAACGTCCAGCTAGCACATCCATTGAAATCTCCTCCCCTCGATGACTCGTCCTCGAGCCCACAGACTCCAGTCTCCCGAGGCGCAACAACGACTTTGGAAACGCCCCAGGCTGCTACATTTACCCTCTTCAAGAAGCTACCGGGTGAGCTACAGGTATGTGTAGAAACCCCCTTTGAAGTTTGGATACCAGCAAAAGAGTAGTCAAGAATAGACTGCAGCAGCAGTCAGAGATTGGAAAGAAGTAAGGCTAATAACACCCCGTTGCAGATCATGATCTGGGAGCGAGCCTGTCTCCCACAAATCATCCAAATCGCCAAGGACGGGCGAAACTCGGCGCGGAACGTGACACCGATCCCCCCAATACTACACGCCTGCTACGCATCCCGACATATCGCTCTACAGACCTACAAGCTGATGGAGCGAAAGAGGTTCCGCCGACCATTCTACTACAACAGCGCTCGTGACGTCATCCTGCTGAAGAACGTAGAGGACTTCCGTGTCTTCTTCTGGGAATACACGGTTGAGTATCCGTATCCATCGCTCTTGCCGGGGCCGGATACACGGAAGGCGAAGAGACCCTCGTTTCGCCACATTGCGATTGCTGGGACGGGGACTGGCAGCCATTTCCAAGAGGAGGTTTTGAGAATAGTAAGTTATGCGGCGCATGCTCGTCCAGCCGATAGACTCGAGATAGGTATCATGAAGCTTCTGGACAAGGTTGATCATTTCACGCTGTTGAGAACACCGCCGGCTGAGGGCAGCATAACGAAGCAAATCGCAAAGCAAATCCCAAAGGATTCGGTTTCAACAATGGATCATAATATCCTCTGGAACCCCCCTAGCTTTGATGAGCTTTCCCTTGCTCAGAGAGGAGGTAATTGGGATCTATATGAGGCTTTTTTGCAGTGTTTGGAGGTCAAGATAGCGACTGGAGGACCTTGGACACAAGATGATTGCTCCGAGGAGGACAAGAACAAAGTCATTACGCTGGACAGCTATGCGATGGAGGAACTTGTGGAGAGAATGAATGGGGCAGTGTAAGGAGACTGCTAAGTTGGTAGATAGAGTGAGGTCGCTGGATGATCTGGGGGAGAAACTTGAGGATGATAACGGACGGTATTCTGCGCGTTGCATGTGGAGCATCCAGACGCTCAGTCTAGTGGCCAACTTAATAGCATGATTTTATCACATAATTCATGGAATCTCATACGTCGGGCATAATTTCTTTACCCTCAAAACACTATCGTTGACGCCTTGAAAAATATACCCCTCTAGGGGTGCCGTCACCTCAAATTACCGCTTGCAGACTGTAATACCACGCATGTTCATTTAATTTCCATAAAATAGCAGAAGGCAGCATATGAATGTTTCTCTTCCCCCTCGGACGACCGCCCCGCCACCTCGAAAACATTTCCCTGCTTCAACTGCTCGTCTTGCCCAATAATAAATTCGCTCTACCTGTACTCCCCTATAACATGCCCCGTCGCTTCAACCGTGTCTCGCTTGGAGTTGCTTCAAGGTGCAATATTCCAAAGTGACTGTCTTCGGTGGTCGATTGGGATATTTGGGTCTGGAAGCCTCGTACGCAACCGCAACATTGGATAGGAAAGAGTCATAATCCTCTCTGTCGTCCATACGGCCAGCTTCTATTAACTTCGCGTACCATGTGTCATATGAGTTCTCAATGATAGCTGAGGGGTGGATGACAAGCTGTTGAGGCTGCGAGTTGGACTCTCCGGCATTTTTGATGAAGGAGATATTTTGAATGTTGGGATCTCGAGCAATCTTGTGACCAAGATGTAATGGTGTCGTTGGCAAGTAGGGTATGGTGCAATCCTCTTGGCGAGAATCAAACCCAATGGAGAGTACTGCCACTCGAGTCATGGGAATCGTATTGTCGTCCTCACTATCGCGAACGTATCCAAAGAACTCCGTGACGAATGCATGAAAGACGTGGATTTCATTCATCAAAATGGTATCCAGCGAGGGGTTGTAGATGATGGGATTCATCAGGCGGCCCTGGTGGAACTGCTGGTAGACTTTCAAAGCCTCGGCGCGCGAGTTCTGGCATGTATGTAGCAAGGCAGGAGGGCATGTTCGGCTCACAACCTCGGGAATAATATCATCATCATCCATTGCTTCCATGTATTCCTCCTTGAAACAGAAGTCAAGGTGAATAATGCGAGGGACTTGAATAGCCATCTTCCAAATCTTGAGTTGTAGCTCTGCGGGAAGCTTTCCGAAGAGTCCGAACTCTGTGTTGTTTTCCTCGCTCGGCTTCGTTGTCGGAGGTAGCGGTATCTGTCTTCTCATTTGGGTGGGGTGACATAAGAACTTTCGGTTCCGGAACTTCGGGAGCCATAGTGATGGTTTCGTGGTAGATTGTAGATCGAAGCCAGTGTGGTGTATTTGGGTGTCTCGCCTTCGTAAGGAATAGTCTGGGAAAGATTAGTCGTTGCACAGATGCCTCATAATCGGTGGGACATTATCTGTCAGTGACCTACTAATAACAATGCTGAAATATCTTCTGGCTCTGGAAAGTTGTTTCAAGGCATGATATTGTCTTTGGTTGATGTTCTTGGGGGATGTGTTTGGTTGTTTTATTTGGAGTCTTTATAAAAAGGAATGTGTTCTACCACAACGGGTTATGTGAATTTGATGAAGTGGTCACTTTGAAGTCGCTCAATTCGGTAAGCGCCGCTGTCTTTTGAGAATCTCAATACTGTACTCAATTTCTTTCGCCCGCCTTGACACTTACGGCAAGATGGATTTTCCAACTTCGCCCTTGAAGTGATGTGCTGCTCGAACTGAGACCTAAACCACTTTGACCCGCCGTGTAATTTTCCACGCCCCCTTAGCTTCGCGCAAACTTTGCAGAGATTCCCTTGACTTTCCAACAAAATGCCATATCCACTTCAAGACCTCTTTCTGTATATTTCGACCATAAAATCTCAAGTATCAGCTACCTGATTCATAGTACAGCTTCTGGAACTGTAGGATAAGTTTGCCAAGAATCATGAACGCAATCTACAGGTAAGCCCCATTTAGCCCTTCAGTTCCTTTATATTTCTGTGTCAGGGAATATCCTGCCCCAATGGCTGATATTGACAATCCTCATAAAAACTTTGGGTACGCTGCCATATTTCAAGGACTCCGGTCTATCCGTTCGGGAACTTTGGGACTCTACAACCTACACAAAACGGGGATCATGCCCCTATCTTCTTTTGATTCTTTGTCTCAGCTTTATGAAGAGACCTTTACACAATTCTTAAAGCTTCCGACCGAATTGCACGATAATATTTGGAGATACGCTCTCCCTGGTACACCAAAAGCGCTTCGAAGATATATTTGAAGATCAAAGCGTGGTTTAGTTCTACAAATACGTGACTGTCAAGCTTCATCCAGCATTATTACATACATGCCGAAATTCCAGGCCATCGCATTAGATACCTATCGCTTGAGCTTTGTCTACGAACTCCGACATCCCGTCTATTTTGATATCAGGAGAGATGTCGTAAGCCTTGATGGATTCGATACGCTGTGCTTCTTCTTTTAACCCTCCGACAACGTCTACTCTTTCACAGAAGGTCGTATACCTACTTTGTTATTGGATTTAGGTGAGAGTCCTGAAGCTTAGTTCGATGTTAACATGCTGTTTCATCCTCCTCTGATGGACATTACGAGGAAGGATTTCCTTTACAAACAAACCAAATTTGGCTTTATTGATGACATTATTGTCCTAAACAGAGAATAAGCACCAGCAACTGCGTCTGCCCTCGAGGAACGCGTTGAATGACTATCTGTCGGGCATTCTATATCAAATCAAGAACGTAAACAAATACAAGCGAGGTTGTATGCTACAGTTGCCAATAATCAGGTTGCCAAATGTAATTTCGTTAACGTAAGAAGAATTGCGGGAGAGGCAATCGCAGAAATAGCGCTTCTTTTATGGTAAGTGGCAGCACCTGATATTTCTTGAGAAGACAATATGCTTACCAAAAACACAGTACACGTTTTGCCAAAACATCAAGATAGCGACATGTTGTTTCCTGCTACTGTGGTATTATCCTTCTATTAGCCGCCATTGATCCTGCACAATCCTTGCCTTTTTCGAGTCATGGATAGAAATACCCTTTTCACATTTCAGGATAGCAAGTTTGTTCCGGAAAATACGCCCCTTCTCACCAAAATTTGAAAAATAGTAACCTTCAATAGAAAAACGCTTAAAACTTCGTGAGACTCCATCCCCACCAAGTGCTATGTTTACCGACCCTCTTTTCCCATTTCATGCTGCTCAAACTTTACGACTAAAAACCTATACTCAAAATATAAAACAAAGCCGTCTTGTAGGACCTGGAAGTACGAGTCTCTCGTAGAAAGAAAATGAAACTGCAAGTTTTACCTATTCCCAATTTTCATTTTAACTATGCAGACCCCTATTCTAGTAAGACGACTTCACATCTAATCAGTCAATCAATAGTCTCAACATAGACTTTGAAAGAGCAGCACTTCTTACTTCCCTCCAATTTGTTCGAAACACTATTGCTATCCCAAATAGCTACTTCCGCACGTTCTAGCATAAAACATACGTACCTAGACACGAGTTCAACCGTTATATAAATATGACACCTCCTATATAAAATATCCACAGGCTAATTTGATAGCGTTTAGGATCCTGGACAGTGTTCCTTTTATGATAAGAGGGTTTCGGGGAATCTCTTGATTTGTTGAGTGTGTATGCGCGGGTGTGAGATACAAGACTTTAACATGTGCAGATGTATGTTTTCGTATTACGGTGAAACTCGATTAAACGAAAAAGGGAATGATAGCAAATTGGTTCTTAACAGCAATACCAACAGGTTCCCGAGAGACTTCTCGTATTGTTTACTTGAAGGTCGAAAGAGTATATACACTCAAAGTTCCGACGAGCGTTTAAGGCTCACGAGTGGGAAATGCTGCTCTCAGCCAGCACCCATGGGAGTTCCTGGGTATCTCTTTATTGTTATCCTGAGCTTCCATTTTGGTTTGAAGCTTAAATACTTGGATTCAGTTACTGCATCGACTAATAGAGTGAGGCTTGGGTTAAAAATTGATATGGTTTGCGAATCCGATCCAGGAAAGTGTTAAGGGGTGAATATAGCTCAAGGTCTTGTATTCGGTAAATAAGACAAACGCAAAGAGTAAAGAGGTTCGTAGGGAACACTCGAATATATACAGATTTGTGGTGGTGGCCCACGTGACTCCTCTTACGCGGTTGGCACCATGACACTAATCGTATTTTAATTTCAATATAAATGGTGCCCCTAGTAAGCTCTGAAGCACTAACACGATACAATTAGAAAGCAAGCAAGGAAGTTCCTTAGCCCTCCCATGTAACACTAATCATAGACAAGAAGGAACCTTGTGGTGAGATTACTTCCAAGTTCTTAAACCTTGGATCCACCGATTCGAAGAGTTGGGTCCAGTCGGCAGAATCGCGTTCCTTCGCGTTTTGTATACCTTTCATATATAGGTCCGAGGCTCTACGGGAAAATACATTAGTAAATATTTGACAAGGAAGAGGTTTCATTCTACCTTGGTTGCCTTGACTTGTATGGCGAAAGTGCACCCGGGGGTGGAAGACACCTGTCATTTACCAAGACGCGGGCCCCTTTCTTCAGCGCCGGGATTAGATTTCCCAAAATCTTAGCAGCATACTTATCCGACCAGTCGTGCAACACGTTACGTATAAGATAGATATCCGCGCCCTTGACTGGTTGCTCGGTGAAGAAATCATGTCCTATAAGCTGTAATCTACCCTGTAGATCCTCTGGCACTTCGGTACCTTTGATAACTTCCGGCTTATCTTGTACTACAACCTCAATCTTGGGAGCGTATCGAGCAATCGCCATGCCCACTGTACCTTTAGCACCGCCAACATCAACTAGCAGGCCAGTATCGCCCCAGGGAAAGTTCTCAACCAGATACTGGACATTCTCGCCCGGCCTGGAATGTAAGAAGCTCATGGCATTACCCATCTGCTGTGCACGTCTAGAGTCGGCGGATATCACCTGCATCATAGGAATATCCGTGGCGTAAGTGAGAGCGAAGCCCGTCTCGTTTGACTCCTCAGAGCTAGGCCATTTCTGCATCGCATCAACGAGTCTTGTCGAAGCTGGTAGCATCTCTTCGGCTACGAAACCAATGAAGGATCCCACGGGTGGGATCTCGGCGAGCGCTTTGGAAGATGCTGTGTGTGCTACAACACCAGGAGACGGCTCGGAGAAGATGTAGAAAGCCATTGCGTGGCGCAATAGACGACGGCAATCGGATTCGGGGATGGAGCAGGCTTTCGCGATTTCGGCAAAAGTTCTGGACTCCCCAGGTGGAAAAGAGTTTGCGATTTTGAAACGCTGCAGGGCCGTCACGCTGATCCAAGAGTTGGGCTGCGAACAAAAAGCATCAGTCTTGGTTTTCTTAAAAAGGAGAGATGAGGGAGCTCAGACTGGCGGGATCAGAGATTCAACTGGGCCCAGCATCAAAGCTGTGAGCTCATCGGTGGCCTCAAGAACAGCTTCTCGGGAGGCTTGAATATCAGGTGGCAAAGAAAGCTTTGGAGGGCAAGAAATATCGAATGAGGGAGTAGGGAGATTGTTTGCAGCAAGGAAGGCATCCACTTTGGTAGTTTGTTCGTGGATAGTGGCAGATAGCTCGACAATTCGGCTGGTCAGAACCATATTTGCAGTAGCGGGTGTTATTAACACTGTTGATAATCGTTTCTCGACGTCTTCGAGGAATAGAATATATGAAAAAGGAGTTTCAAGAGTTCTTTGTGATTTATGAAGTCGAACGACTGGTGTAATGCTTTCCCTAGGCTACAGGCGCGGGTTTGTCTTATTTAATGGAATCTTATCAGCGCGTCCTATGTGAGGTGCCGGTATCTTCAGCTTCCCCTGTTCGTTCTGGCCTTGGGATATCACAAACAGTACATGATAACTAGTGGCAATAAACATATTTAGATTTATTATTATTAGTATAGTTAGTTTATTATTGCATAATGCAAATAAAGTCTCCGAGTCGGAAAAAGGTGGCACAGCAATAACATCTGCCGTTGCGGGGGTGCTTCACCCTGTGCTCCGTCTGCAGCCCAGCGGCACGGTCCGCGAGCGAAACATCCGACCTTACCCGGAACCAACTTACCCACACTATTTCGTCAAGACTATGGGGTCAATTTGCTTGCTTCTGTACTAGACCAAAAGAGCTTACCGATATAGATTTCATCTGCATCTGAAATGCACATGTCTATGGGTGTGATTCGCACATTGGAGGCATGCAGCTTAGATCTGTGTGGTCTGCCTTGGGGCGTCGCATCCTGACGACAATATCTATGTTTAACATATGCACTGCTGCGTATTTTCACTGCATGCAATGCGGTTGGGTTTGTTTGTTGGTTACTTTGCAGCGAGCACCGCAACACCCTTGCCGGCGAGACTTTCGGCCTGTGGCACACCTCCAAACAAAGGAGTGATCGCTACTGGTGGGTAGTACAACATTGAAGAAGAGGGGTTTCTACTGTTGGAAATTTGCCTAAATCGAATGGTGGTATGGAATGGGAACGAAGTGAGCAAATCCCTCGCACGTAGTCGCCGCCGGGCAGACTGTAATTGAGATAATTAAAGACTAGCGTCTTTTTTATCTCGAACAAGGTTTACTTTTCATAGCGTGGAGAAGGAAGCTCTCTGCAATAGTAACCCAGTCCGACAAAGAGACATCTAAAATTAAACACTAGTGTCTTGTTATTAATCTCTTACAAATAATATTATCGGCTCCTTTCGTATCCGGCTAAAAGCTCACTTTGTTGGGCTGAAGTTCAGGGTATAATCTTGGCCCCAGACTCTGGGGGAAAAGGTCTCCCATTCAGTTCTGTTTAAGTTACATGGCCTCCCGCACTGCTTTCCATACTCCCACGTGGCGAGAAGAGCCGGCCTGCTCACCTCAAAATTCTCTTAGTCGGAAGTACCAACGAAAGCTCAACTAACCTTTCCCAAAACCTATTACCAATTATGTCAACAACATCATGGCAAGGCATTACTGCCCTCAGCACTGCACTTCCAGTTCTCTGTGCAATTACAGTGGGCCTCCGCTTCTATGCAAGAATAAGACAAAAAGCAGACTTAAAGTTCGATGACTGGGCCCAGATCCCCTCACTTGTAAGTCCCTTTTGTATTATCGGTTCTTTTGGTAAAAGGCTTCAAAATGCAAAGATTATCATGCTAACATAATTTTTCAAACCAAAGCTTTTGTTTATTGGAATGTGCATAACATGCCTTATTGGTAATTCTCCTTGCTCGATAGATGGCCTCGTCAAGAGTCCTTGTTAACAATTATCACAGGTGTTGCAAATAAAGCTATTGGCTATCCCGATCCACCTGGGCCACCGACAGTGACTGCACTATCAACTATTTTATGCGAAAAGGTAAGTGTTTCCCAGCATGATTATTAAACTCGTTTTTTGACGTATATTCCAAGCTCGTTTTTGCACTCCAAATTCTCCAACTTGTTGTTCTCTCAATTATCAAGATCGCGGCCCTAGCGTTCTACCGACGCATTTTCTGTGCCGTTCGACCAAGTCCTTTGAATACAATCATCTGGATTCTTATCTCAATTACCGCGGCTTGGGGGGTTGCCTTTATAGGGTTTTATGCTGGGGGTTGTGGCCGGAACCCTGCTGCAGCATGGCAGGGAGACCTCCCATTCCTCGAATTTTGTATAGACTTGACTCCAGAGTTTGAAAAGTCTTTCGCTATCTCAGATTTCATTCTTGATACTTTGGTTCTGATGGTGCCGATACCCTCGGTACGGACTCCTGTACTTCCTAAAATAATGGGACTGGCGCTGATTCTTTCACAGATCTGGAAGGTGCAAATGACTATCGGTCGTAAAGTCGGTATCACTGGCATTTTTATGTTAGCTTTAATGTAGGCACCTCGCTCTGCGTGCGAACACCGGGAGGTATCATTATACTAATGCGAAGTGTAGAGGCTATGGTGCGTGTACCGCTCGCGTCGCCACAATTTTGATTCTTGCGAAGGGTATGTACTAGAAAGCCTTCTATCTTCGTGCAGTAGACTAACTTCTATTCTTCAGCAACGTTCAACCAAAAGGCCCCAGATATTCAAAGTTGGTGGATCAATAGCACATTCTTCTATCTAAGCACTAACCTCTCGTAGTGGCGGATACACAAGCTATATGGTTCTCTATGCTCGAAACTGGCTTCACACTCATCGCAGTCAACCTCCCTTCTCTCTGGAGTATTATCTCGAAAGTTTCTCCTGAATCCATCGTCCGCTCAGTTCGAAGCATGCTTTCCCTCGCATCCCTTAGAAGTGAAGGCTCGAGGGGTGGGAGCGATGCACGTGCTTACACACGCAAACACTCATCTTCCACCCAGGATATTGAGTTGGTGGCTCCAGAAGACACAGCCGACTTCAGTATCACGGTTGAGAGGCAGAAAGATAAAGATAATCATCAAGTCTATCAACATGATCTTGAGAATGGCATCTACGTTCACAAAACCGTGCAACAGGCATCTAAAGAGCGGACGTAGATGCGCTGCTCACAATACTGAAGGCCGCCAAAGCTTCGGAGAAATTGAATGAGGAGGTGGTAATTCTTTTCTGGTTTGGTAAAACCTTGCATATTTATGATTGTACTTAGTCTAGCAATGGAATTATAAATCAATTATTGTTAACGTGCTATCCAGCGTAGCATAACATGTTTTCAACTTCTCAAGCACTATTTACTCTACTAAAAAGGTTTAAAATTTCGTATAATTATAGTAATAAGCTATAATTGAGTGTGACTCAACATTCGTCGTTTCCGCTCATTCTAATGTCCTATCTATCATAGAAGTGAGTGATAACAATGAGCTGAAAAGGTATATAGTACAGGACTAAACTCTGGCTATAACTTCAAAGGTACGGATAGCAACCCTTAGTGCATAAGGTGATATCGGTAGTACCAGCCTACTAAGTGACGTTTGTAATAAACAACAGAAATTAAAAGGTTTGTATTTATAGAATATCTCAATCACAAACACTAAAGACTATTTACTTGTTTATAATCGCGTTTAAATTTTAAAAGGAAAACTGAAACTATAGCGAAACTTAATATTGAACTTGGCTGCTCCGAGAAGGGGACATAATATAGAGAATCAGTATAATAGAACCATGAATGACAAGCAATCAAAAGCTCGCTACTGGAAGGCCATCTCCGTCATGATAACTCCCCTTTGTCTGTTCCTCAAACCCTCTCTCATAATCAAAATAGGCGATACTACGTTCACCAGCCCAAACTCTTAAAGCATCCCAGTCTTGACACTTCTTATTCTGACCGTGACCAACATCACCATGTCCGGTCGTCCAGAGAAGTGTATCGTCTGGGTTACACATAACGTACTGTCGCAAACTGTCCAAACAATGCATGTCGTGCTCTATGGGCCAAGCCCACCCCGTCCCATGTAGCAAAGCTAAATAGTGACTGCGAAGTCTACGCTGCATTATATCTCTATTAGTTTAATCTTCCTATTTGTAGAATGGAGAATCATACAAGGCAATGTATCGCATGATAAGCTTCGAGGACATAGACTCGTTTGCCGGAGTCTTCCCTCCAGACTTCACTATCGGGTAAACCATGATCTTTTGCGTATTCTGCCTTCACAGCTACAATTCCAAAGCCTGCACTGATATAACTCCAGGCTTCGTTTGCCTCAGTCTCGTTTTCAGACCAGTATACACTTGGAAGGTAGGTGGTCCGGCCCACTGAGTATTCTCTACTCAAGCCGTCTAACGAAATAGTCAGAAATTCAGAAGCATATGTGGGTCTAGGAGGAGAGAAAATACTTGGAGTGAGAAAAGGTTCTGTCTCGCGATTCAAGATTAGAAAAGATGCCTGGATAATAATAACTAGAAGCAGGCAGAGTGTAGTCGTGGATGGGATGATTGAAGGCCAACGCGTGGAGACTGAGGCTCTTTGGCGACCTGGAAAAAAGTGTTGGCTCTCTTCCAAAGCCTCTGAGCTCTCAGACTCAGTAAATTCCTCTCTGGAGAGATCAGAGTATGATTGCTTCAATGGCTCCGGTGAAGACATTTTGCCTAGTATAATTTTTGAAAATGCTTGTAGAGAAATAAAAGAGACTACAGAATAGAATCTGATTAGAGACACCTTGAGGAGATGGGCCACCGCTAGACCTGGACTAATAATAGAGTTAGGCAAAGTCTATTTTAGGGTACACTGAAATCTGATCTACTAGGTAGTTAGTAGCAACGTTAATGCAATTCAAAAGGTGGGTGTAGTGCCGGCATATAGCCCCTTATCGAGCTGTAAGCAAATATAACTACTCAAACGATTATCGTCCGATATAGGTACCCAATGGTTTCAAATAATGCACTCATGCGGTGTTTAAATTACGTTAGAGCAAATCCGGATGGTGGTAATCTAAGCACAATGCATCTCGGCGGAGGATATTCCCAGTCTGTTTAATTGACATGGATCTATTACGTAAGCTATGCACCATACGTTGTAATTGTATTACTTGAGTCGCAAGGGACCTTTGCTCGAAAGGTCGACTGATGGATAGTTTTGGGAAACGTTTGGGTGTAACTTCCAATAGTGTGTTACACTAGGTCTAGGCAGATCTATAAAGCACAAGTCAAGAATTTCGTTGTAGGATAATAAATATATTTATGTACTATTTCCTATCAAAGCCAAGCATATTAGTACAGTAGTTAACTAGTTACAACCACACCTCACTCCTTAAAACAAGATTCAAACAAAACTCTCTCGATTTGAAAGTAAGTAACCTTGATTCATGCAACTTACACAGAAGGGTTCTAACTCGAACAAAAGCTATCTCAGAGTACCATTCAACATGTATTTTTTCAAAGCCGTAGGATGTGTCGTGCTTGGACTTGTACTAGCAAGCCAAGCTGTTCCCACTTCCATGGACGGACGAGCACTTTTAGTTCGTGGCGAAGCAGCGACTGACGGCACTGAAGAGTCCGCATACTTCAAAGGTCGAGACGAGGATGGCACTGAGGAGTCTGCGTATTTCAGAAAACGTGAGGAAGACGGAACCGAGGAATCCGCCTATTTCAAAGGACGGAATGAAGACGGCACTGACGAGTCTGCTTACTTCAAGAAATAATCAGGTATAGTAAACAGCTCATATTTTACAGTCTATAACTCAAATTCTTATTATAATTTGCTACTACCTAAGGTACATCTGAGATATTCGAGCTTAAACTTACAATATACACAGGGAACAATTAGCTCTTTTGCAAAGAGGCCTTTCGACGCACAGGCAAACCCTTTTTGACATTTGGTTCATCAGGTTGTGATTATAGAATGGCCGAGTTTGCTGTTGAATATCAAAGCTTTCACGATATAAGAGGTTCTAGGGGGTGGAGATTATGTCTGCGTTGCTTCTATCTGCAAACTGGATTTACGACTTTGGGAATTTTGCCGTCTTCACTCAATATGAGTTGTCTCCCCTTTAGGAAGGCCTCACGATCTTTACTTGTTTAGCACCTCATTCCAGTTCCAGTTCGAGAACAATACTATTATGTCCCTGGTGATCGACGTTAGAAGTATTCGTATTGATTCAGTGGCTCATGTTTTTGATAATTCCACCTAATATATTTCTATACCTACTATTACTGCATAAGAATCGAAGTCTCATTCATTGAAGCAAAGACGAATTCTTTTGATTATTTGACTGCCCCCGGCTCAGCGCAGTTTTCCTCCTCCCTCCTTTTTCTCGCTTGTATCTCAAAACTCCCCTGCTGTCACTCGTTCTATTTTAAATTCCTAAGAGTGTCAGTCCAATGTCAGGTCATGATCAACGATAGAGGGCCGAGCAATCGAACCAACTGGGAAGCGATCAAAATAGGCCAAATAGCCATTCGATGGTCCGCAGATCTCCCATATACAGTATCTATCGTAGAAGATCATAGGACAGGTCACAGCACCGGAAGTTGACCCTTGTACGAGATGGCAGGCTAGGACCGGTATAGTACTTGAGTGTAGTTTAATTCTGGGGTGGGGTGGTATTTGCCTCGAGTATCGAAAAGCATTATGTTATTAGTTGACATGCGAGGAAAGGATGAGCTGGAATGCAACCGAGATTTGCCACTTGATGTTATTTTGTCCACGTACGATTCGCACGTGGAAGTAAGTATTGAATTTGCAAAAACCCTGCTGACACGACTGTTGGCTGTACCCTCACACGGAGGTAGGCAAAAGTGGTTCTCTGCGTTGTTGTGGAGCTGTTGGTCACCAACAGTTGGTGACGCCTCTAAAATGCCGTAGATTGGAAAAGTGGATGTGGGAAAAACAGCTGCCTAAGCTTACCTGCAAGAGCAATCTACCAAGGCATGGGGCACCTGTAGATGTCATGTAAAGTAGTGGAGTATTTGTGAAAAAATAGGGACCCGAAGCCTGTGATTATTCTATACGGTGCGTGCTATATCGATCCAACGAAAGGAGCTACGGAGGTAGAGTGGGGTTGCAATGCATCGCCAATCATATATCCTGCAGCAAACTTATTCTCTGAATTCCTGCGGAACTACCGGTAGCCCGAAATCATAGTAGCGTGTTTTTTTCTTATCATAGCTAATATACCTGGGAAATATAGAGAATATTACACTAAGATATTATCATATTTCGCATCGTATGCGTCTGATACGCCTAAAGCTCCCTTTGGGGCTATATAATTTGATATATTTTAGATATATTAGCAATATATTAGTAATGTATCACCCATCTACTAATACAGTATTGCAAATATCATCTTGTAGTACGTATGGAGAACATTCATATTAGTAACACATCTCCATACTATAACCTTCCCTAGTATGTGGACTCGCGGCTAGTTTGAGTGTCTTAAAAATTTGATTTATTTTTAGCCTAGTAGGGACCTCCCCATTTAGTGATTTGATTGACAATCATCAAAGTCTTTTCTTGAAGGGGCCCTCAGCTCCAGGGAAAATTAAAGGACGAAACAGTATCATCATGGCTTCTAAACACAATCAGTACAAACTTCTGGTTGATGAGGATGAACGAAACCTTCACGCGTCTACGACTACCAACAGATATTCCTCCAGTACTCTCACGAACAAAACACTTATTTTTCTTCTTATTTGCTCCTCCCTCGGACATCTTGTTTGGCCAGTCATCTGGGCTTTACATTTACCAGATGGTCCCAGCAGGACTTGCGGCCCAGAGATTTCCCCTTACGCCGGCCTAACCTACGATGTTCCAATACCGTTTCGCGATGTTTCTACATTTGTACATCATAATAGCGTTATTGCGGATGCAACTTGGGATAGTTGGGTTGTTGAGCCGGGCATTGTAGCTTTGCCTCACAACTATGTGAACGGGAAAATGCTCCCACAAGCTCAGAACTCGCCGCTAGATGACAATAAGGGAGTCTATATTTTGAGTAGTTATCACAGCCTTCACTGTCTGGTAAGTAATATTCAATCAAATTTACATTTTTGACTAATTTCTTTTTAGAAACAGCTGCGTGATTCATTCATCCGTGCTGCTACTGGCACCCCCGGGCTAGATGATAACAGCATGACTCTTGATCACAATTTGCATTGTTTTGACTTCCTCCGCCAGGATATTATCTGTCATGCAGATGATACCCCACGATATACTGGTCTCTCGAAGGGCGAACACCCTGGAATGATGCAGACACGTATGTGTAGAAGCTGGGACAAAATGGAGCATTGGGCAAGATCTCACACGGCCTGCTTTCGGGACATGAAGCAGGATGTAGAAGGTTTCCCAGTTTTGAATCATACAACACTCTGTCCCAATGGTTACGTATACTCTTCTGATGGAAGTTCGATCCCTCCATGGGTCACTGGGTTGGGGGTTTTACATCCCGAACAGAAGTAATAAACTCACCTACATAGTATTAAATCTAGTGGGTCTTCTTCTGAAAGTCGGCGGTCTGGGTTATAAATGCTGGCCAGCGCAAGTTACGCCTACGATATGTTCAGAGGTATGCTGGAGGAGGTCTAACGCATTGTAACTTCCGGAACATGCTTGTCTTCTCGTGCATCCTCATTTATCAAGAAGTACGGCTGACACACCCAAATATTGTTTCGGCCCCCAAGCAGAAGTGGAGATTCAATTTCTTACCCAACATTAAATTTATGATCCACACAGAACATCCAACGAGTGGGGAGATTGTTGGATCAAATCTCGAGGGGTACGACACATGGTTGGCGTATTTGTTGAACAGGGGGAAGATTTTGTGCCGGGATTCAGTAGTCATAGCCGGGGTTACACAAAAATTATCCATACAGAAACTCGTGCATGTCCGTCATCTGTGTGCAAATCCCGAACTGGATACCATCGGCAGACCTCATGCAGATCTAACACTTACCGACCACACCAATCAGAACAGAAGAGCTCCAAAGTCGGTTCAGCCGTCATGGGTTTCAATATGTTCGTATTTAACTATGTGGACTCAACAGCTGCATAAATAATAACAACACACTACATCTAGTGTAGAGTCACAGTGGTAGTGCTTAAGCTGCAGTGCAGTGTATCATATATAGAATTCTACTTGAACGTACAAGCGGTTTCACATTCCTAACATGGAAGGTGCTTCCATGGCAAGCTAGACCTGGTAAACTTTTGCCTAGAAGAAACTTTGTGAAATGATACCCCCGTGTTCTATGCATTAAACTAATTACATGAAAATGTTATGTGATACTTCTAAGTGTCGAGCTTGTGGCAGAGGACCCGCCCCCTTCCCACCGCCCCTTCCACCAAGCGATTCCAGCGTCTTTCCCAGACCACAATCAGTTTACATTACTTCTCGAAGTCTTACTCTTACTTCAATTCGTTTTTATGATGGATCAAGCCAGCGACAAAGCTGAAATTGAACATCTTCTCGAGGAAGAGGAAGGGAACCATCGTCCGCCCGTCGCAAAATCGAGACCTCGCAATTGTTTAAATTTGTTTTTCTACGCGCTTTTTGTACTTTCAATAAGCTTCAATATTATACAGGCAATTGTATTGAGGGATGTTTCTATTAAGCTTGACAATTGTGTATCAGAGCAACTCTCGCATTTTGGTATGTATATATGAACCACATTAAATCTGATACGAAAAGTGAACGCTAACAAGAAATCACTAGCTAAACTCAGAGATAACGAAATAAGCACAGAATTCGTGATGTACAGCGAATACGCAAGCAAGAACGCAACGTATCGAGACAGTCTCTGGGAACCTGTTGGGGAAGCTAGCGGTACTGTAGCGGTGCCAAAGATATGGGCGGTAGAGAAGGATTTGCCGCTGGGCCGAGAAGTCCCATGGGACGATAGCCAAGGTTTATATGCTATCAACGCATACCATAGCCTACACTGCATAGTAAGGCAAACCCAAATTATCTTACCTAGCCCGTTGGCAGCTCACTGACAGTCTTAGAAAGGAATATATGTTTCATTGAGGAACTATCGACTATCTCAGCCTCAGGAGGTCCCCGAACATCATGTATTCCACTGTCTAGATCAGCTTCGGGCCGATGTTGTGTGTGCTGCGGACGACACTCTTCGCACGGGAGATTCGACTCAGCCCCGCAGGTGTCGAGATTTCAATAAATTAGAGGCATGGATGAATGAGAATCCGTCGTGTATTCCCGAAAAACACGATCCTAGGCTCAAAGAAAGAGTTCATCTGCCCGTATTGAGAGGCTGCCCAGATAATCCACTTGGTTAGAATGGGGGTGTTACTATTCTATTAAGAAACCCATATGGAGTTGAGGTCAAAATCTGAGCTCGACGCAATGGCCTTTGAGAGATTGACGAACAGACTTGGAAATGGATGGTTCATTTTTTATTGTCGATGACCTTTCATAGCAGTTAAATGGCAGTCCCCAGTAGTTACTAGATAGAGCGACGTGATTACTAACACGAATAAAAAGAACATTCCCCGTCTTTCTAGCTGCTTCAAGTTTGAAGTCACAGTATCAGATCCAAAAATATCGCTTAGCGAGTGTGTTAATATCTCAACCATAATCCCTTAACTATAAGTATACCGGTAGTGCACTAATACCTATTATAGCATATATAAAAGCACTTATATTGATCACGAATTTTTTAGGTTTCTAGGTGCCGTGACTCCCGAATGAGGCAGAAATAGCTAAAGGGGGGGGGGGTCTGTAAGCCTTAGCGCTAAGCTGACCACAAGGAAGTAATTACTTGGGGGTAATTCGGCCTTCCAACGACCGCGCCCACCCTCACGCCCTACCCCCCACAAAAAAAAGGCGTATGGCGAGCCAATCCCTGTAGTTTGACGCAGCAGAGAAGATCTTGCCATGCACTCAACCAGGCTTAGACCGTCTCGTTGATAGGAGTGTGCGACTCGTGTGGGTGGGCGATTCCAACCGGCAGATGAAGTGAGCCAGACCTGCATCCAGTGCTACCAAGGTAATTTCTACATTGCACCAATTATGTAGTCTTGTTAAGAGCAAGCGGCGCACTTGCTGCGCCTTACGGAGTAAGGTAGTGGTGTGATGGATCGGACCGATCCGTTACCTCGCGGACCTATGTGCTGTATGACACACCTGCATCTGCATGCATACTGCACTGTCCCCCTTCCGGAATTATTCATGATGAACATGCTGAACATCAGGAACATCAGGCTTATTTCCGGGAAACAATGTTTGCTGAGCCCCTTGCGGTTTCAATTACTCACCAGCTTATTAAAACGACTGCACAACGCTTATTCTACAAGGAATGTAACCCATTATCTTATTTATAGTAACACAGCACAACACAACACACCCTTACATGCAATGCATGACATGGGAAGAACTACTCAAGGTAATTGTTGTTGCTGTGCCTCTCTTTGGCGGCTGCAGCAAGCTGCACTCAACGAGTATGGACCACCAGGTGGACTGGAAAAAAACCATATTTTCACGTGCCGTATCAAGATACCCTGTGTCGTGATTGAGGGATGATAAATCTTTTCAAGGCAGGTGCAATTATATCCAATACTGGGCGCAATTTCCACCAATCCCCAAGATTCAACCCGCACGTAGTTATTTCAGGCTTTCTGGCAAGTACCTGCACACTAGCCAAGAGCTCAGTTCTTATCCATCGAACCTTTTCATCTCCTCCGAGCTTGGGTTTTTATGCTCCAAAAATCTCAGTCGTTAACATCGTATAGTAGTTCTTGGCCAGGTTTGAATATTATCCACCTGGAGACCCTTCATAACTATGTCTCGGTCCCCATATCATTATATTCAAATTACCAACTCCAGCGAGCATCTCCAGTCCATCAGTGGGCCCGATAGCAAGGAGCTGCTCCAAGCTCAACTAAACACCAACAATCGACGCCAATACGTGCGGATTATATTTATAATATGCACTACCTGTATTCTCATTTCCATTGCCTCTCTTTACATAATATTTGACCCGTTCTCAGAAAGACATCAACCATCCACAAATATGCCGGCTCAGGTTCAAGCAACGACATGCAAGAATCCAGCCCTTCGTCAGGAATGGAGGACTCTAAGTATCCAACAAAGGCGCGAATACATTTCGGCAGTTCAATGCCTACAAACCAGGCCATCCAGACTTGGCATGGACCATACGTTACATGACGAGTTTACATGGGTTCATAGCCGATTGGGAAATTTCAGTACGCCTTTACTTTTCCTTAGAATAACCTACTAGACGGAATTAACTTTCTAATACAAAACTATACATAGGCCATGAAAGTTCTGCCTTCACTGCCTGGCACAGATATTTCCTTCACATATACGAAACCACATTGCGCGAACAATGTGGCTTCACGGGTCATTTATCCTACTGGGATTGGACTCTGGACATAAATGACATGGCAAAATCCCCAGTTTGGGATACGGAAACAGGATTTGGAGGCAACGGAAACGAAAATGCTGGGAGGTCTGTAGGAAAAGGCCATTGTGTCACGGATGGTCCATTTGCCAATTTGACAGTTCAATATTTTTCAGTTAAGAGGGAGCCGCATTGCTTATCTCGTGGTTTTCTGCATGGAGAGATCCTGGATCACAGATTCGGTGATAGAGTGCGTCCGCAATTAATCGAGTCACTCTTGGAAGAGCCTGACTACGATGCTTTCAATTCCAGGTTAGAGGCTGGACCTCACGATGCTGTTCCTCGCGGTGTCAATGGAGATTTTTCCAGAGCAACGGCACCAAATGGTAAGTGTTATTGAGGGATTCTGTTTTTGATACCCCCCGCTATTACTTTTCCGGGTGTACTAATACGACTTCCAGATCCTGTGTTCTTCCTTCATCATACAGCGCTGGATCGAATGTGGTGGAAATGGCAGCAGAGAGACCCCCGGCAAAGATCACTGGCCTATGGTGGTAACCTCACAAAGTACTCATTGGATGATGTCTTTCATTTTGGAGGATTTGCTCTGGATAGGAAAGTATCGGAGCTCATGAGTACAGAATCGGAGCTACTTTGTTACACTTACTAGACTATGTTATTCTAATAGCAGTTGACTTGAATACCTGTATTTTGACGACGCAGCATGATTTTGTTTGGCATTTATTGTTTTCACCTGGCTATTGCAGAGAGGTGTAATTTGTCAGACTTTATGAGGCCATGAAAGCCAAATTTGAGCCTGAATTCCATGTTTCTAAGAGAATTATAATGCCTACTAATATAAGAACTATCTATAAACAAAGAGCACTAGCGCAGTCGGAAAATCGCTCGCTAGCATTTGACATGTTAGGTTTGCGCAAGCTATAGGCTACATGGCACTAATTTATTTCGGGAAATACTGCAGGGTGGTGAGACAGAGACGGCTACCTGCGTAACCTCCAAGTTTCCGGCTCCGGCGCCGACGTTTGACTATTTATAGGGTGCACCCCCACCAAGCCAGCGGTGCTTTCCTATCATAAAACTCACGGATTTTAAGCACTTTACACCATCCTTCTTGTCGTCAAGATGGGCATGCTGGAATTTCTTTATTCGCAATTACTTGTAACCCCCGTGTACCCTACAACGTCTTGCGCGGGACAGACGATAATTGTGACCGGCTCTAATTCCGGTCTTGGTAAAGAAGCTGCTCGCCATTTTGCTCGACTTGGTGCCTCGAAAATCATTCTCGCTGTGCGCAATATCAAAGCTGGCGAAGCAGCTAAATATGATATCGAGAACACGACCAGGTGCAACGCTGCTGTTATAGAGGTCTGGCCTCTCGATCTCGCCTCATATCAATCTATCAAGTTGTTTGCTACTCGGGCGTCTGACTTACCTCGTCTTGATATCCTTCTCGAAAACGCTGGTATCGCGACACATGATTGGGAGATTGTGCAAGGCATTGGTCATGAACGCACAATTGCAATCAATGTCATCAGCACCTTCTTTCTCGCCATACTTATGCTGCCGAAGCTTAAGTCCTCCGCAAAAGAGTTCGGGATCCAGCCTCGCCTTACTATCGTCTCTAGCGAAGTCCATGCCTGGACCAAATTTCCCGAGTGGAAAGCGCCTAATACATTCGATGCTCTTAATAAGCAATCCAAAACCACATTCTCAGAACGATACCCAACTAGCAAACTCCTCGAAATACTTCTATTGCGCAAAATCGCACCAGCATTGGAAGGGTCTGGCGTAATTCTTAATGCACTTAGCCCGGGGCTTTGTCATTCGGAACTAGCGCGAGAGGGAAATCCATTTTTAACATTCTTGAAGTTCTTTTTCGCACGCACTACTGAAATGGGCAGTCGCACACTCGTTATAGCAGCTATGGCAGGATCAGAGTCCCATGGAAACTATATGCACAACGGGAAAGTAGAAAATACAGCTCTTTCCCCATTTGTAAGGAGCAATGATGGAGAAAAGGCATCGGAGAAGGTTTGGGATGAATTGAGTACAATCTTGGAGTCGATTCAGCCGGGGGTTACTGGAAATCTTTGAATTCGACACAGGGTGGGTTGATTACCACAGATCAAAATGTTGAAAAATACTAGTCAATTGAAAAGGAAGAGGCCAAAACTACATACAAGAGGTTCAGCATTCTTAGTCTCCCATAGTCCTCTCGTGTATCTGAAATATTTACCGTGATCTATCAAAAAGCAAAAGGTTTGGCACACGAACATGGCATTTCGGTTGAGATTAAGACCTCATTTCAATAGCAGACGCCCCTCATCTCTACAACCAAAAGATTACTGTGGAGGGACAACACAACCGCGAGCTCTAGCCCAGGATGTGACTTGTAGTTTCATCGTAATATACAAATATACATATAAATCAAGTGGTTTAAAAGGGTGTATTGCAGAATGGATGCTCCAAGCCCGTAGAGAAGACCCTATTTATATAGCTTCCCCATAACTTATTAGGCACATGACTTTATATCACGTGGTGGTACTCTGCAACCCCCCCACCACATTACCACCTGGACAAGTGTTAGTTTATATAGGTGCTGTAATGTCTATATTACTCCGTATAGAATGTGAAGTGTTAAGTACGCTAAGATACAGAGTTTGATGGTGCCAGCTGACTAAGCAATCCAAAGTCCAATAACAAGTACCGTCGTCAACACTCCAATCTAACCACCTTATCATACCGTACTTGCTCAAAATGAACTCCACTGCTTTGCCACCGGATCTGGAGGACCGCGCCCTGCAGAGATTTGACGACCTGTTGGCCCGCGGGGAGCTGTTCTATCAACCGTCGATATCGGAACGCATCGAGCACAATGGTTTCCAGGTAAAGTTATTTATCTCCCCCGCCTCACACGATATCTTGACTCATCGCCACAGTTCGAATTCCGCATCTCAGGAGGAATAAAGAAAAAGCCCATCCTCTCTGCCGACGCTCCTGGACGGAGCCAAGCTATAGGGCCATTCGTCAACCCGGATCCCAAATTCGTCCTCAGCCCCGTCGGACCAGACCATACGCTTGAGCTCAGCATGTACTGTGTGCACAGACCACTGCTCGTCTTGCACACAGACACGTACAGGCCCCAAACCGATGCCCTGGATCTGTCAGACTTTGCCGCCGTGCTGGAGATCATGAAAGCCATGAAGACGGAACAGCTGGTCCTGTACAACTGCGGCGAGCAAGCCGGGTCGTCACAGGGCCACAAGCACCTGCAGCTGCTTCCAAAGCCGGATTCCGACCTGTTTCCCGATTCGGACAAAGTGCCTGGCGATAGATTGAATATCGATCCGTGGAGTGTGCCCGGCGTCCCGTTCAAGCACTGGGCGATGAGGTTTCCGCCGCATGCCACGGCCACGCACCTGCTGTTCCGGTATCAGAGGTTGCTGGAGAAGACGACCGAGACGCTGCAGGATGTCTCGGCGAAGATTGCGTACAATGTTGTGATCAAGAGCCCGTGGATCCTCTTGATTCCTCGCACGCATGCTAGGTCTAGAGATGGGTGTGCTGCGACGAATGGTGCGGGTATGCTTGGTTTGGTGTGGGTTGCGGATCAGGCGGAACGGAATGATTGGACGCGGTTGGGGATGTCGAGTCATCTTGCGTATCTGGGAGTCCCTGCTTGAGGAGTTATGGTGTGGAATTGGAAATAGAATAGATCATGGAGAGATGCAGGTATTTTTTGGTCGATCAGACTTTTTCTTCTTTATATGCAGCAGCGCTGTTCTTCATCAAAATGGTCAGTGGTCGCCGGACGACGTACTCATCGGGAATCTGGTGCAAAGTTATTCTCAATGAGCAACATTTATTTGATATGTAAAGACAGGCTCTTCCTCAAGATCGGTAAGTTATACACATTCACCCGAACAAATCGATCCCATGAGAACTTATGCTAAGGAAAAGGGTCCCCTGACCCAAATAGTCACGACGGAATACTGCTCAAAGGCCATCGCCAAATTCAAAGTCTTTCCCCCATCTCTAAATCACACGTAAGTAATCATTAGGTGTTGTAAAAGGGCTTATGCACGTACCGTATCCCACGGGCGCTTGGAGTTTGCAAAGCGGATATCCGAACCCAAGCGGATCCTCCCTTCCGGGTCATGGTTCGTTGTCGAGGCATGAATCTATCCTTGTGTAAGTCTTCCGCGCTTTTGCAGTAGTCTTTGATAAATATTCACTCACAGAGTACGCATTGTGAAACACAGCATCCCCGGCCTCATAATCAGCCACCAACCATTTCCTCCCATAATGCTCCCCAAACTCAACGGGCCCCTGAGAGAGCATACCACCGGCCATCATATTCTGATTGAACGCATTTCCGGCCTCCTTTTCCGTCATCCCAGAAGCTCTTGCCTTGTCCGTGAATTCCTTCTCCATCTCTGTTCCAAGTGAGTGGCCTTCCTAGCTGTCAGCTATACTGTACATCCCAGACGCTGAAGTCACGAGGCGCCGACGACCAGCAACTTACTTTTCTCGAGGTAGATCAGCCCCCCGCCATTCGCCTTCGTATCCCCAACAGGAATCCAAGCCGTCACCACAGAATCCTCCCCATGCCGCAAGAATATCTGATCATAATGCACGCCAATCGCCTTATTCCCCGGCGTGTTATTCCTCAGCAACGCCCGCTGCAGCACCACCGTATCCCCACCCCACCCCGTCAACCGATCCACGAACCCCAACAGCGCCGGATGCCGGCACAGCGTCTCCTTAAACCACGCCTCACGGTGAGCCCGCTGCCCCAGTTCCAGATACCTTGCAGACCGCTCCACATCCGCACCAGGCCCTTGGTTCGGCCCCGCGTAATGCCCTGCGCCGAAAGCCGGATAGTCGTGCTGGTCTCCGGCGGGGTTGAAGATGCCGTCGACGGGTGCGGTGCCGGGTTTCAAGACGCCGCTCGGGGAAAGGAGTGCGAAGTACGATGCGCGGACTTTGAGGATGTCGTCTCTGGGGAGGATGTTTTTCATGTAGACGTACCCGTCTTCGTTGTAGCGTCGGCGGATTTCTGAGGTTGGTGTATCGGGTGTGGTTGGTTTGAGGTATTCGACGTTTTGCGGTTTCAGCTGTCCGTCGTTGACGAAGAGCGGGACTTGGGTTTCGAGGTACGGCATTTTTTTCAGTGTGTTGAGTGATGAGTGCGAGGATTTGATGGTAAGAATCTGATGGAGAGAGTTGACCCCGTGACGGTGGCCTTTATACTTGGACTTCACGCCATTTTGCTTGGATGAATATCGGGAATGTCTTCCAAATTCGTCTCCTTCAATGAACACTCTAACAACTATGAGCACTGCCTATTATTACATAACTGATATCCCGAACCATAAACTGGCGCCGGGAAACTTTACCTTGTCTTCTCCGTAATCCAGCTCGAGTTACTCCATAGTACGGCTCATATCAATCCCCGGTTCTATGAGACGCAAATCAAGATAATACAGCAGTCTTGAAACCATTACACATGACCAGTTAAGTGAGTCCAACATCTAGAAGTGTTTAGTGCTGACAACCCTTACCAACCAGGCAATTTTCCCCGGCGATAGCGTAATGCGGGGTCCCCGCATTCAGCACTTGATTGGGTGCGTGTAAGATCGCCACCGGGAACTTTTACCTTGTTGAGATATGCGGGTAGAGTTTATTAGTATGTTGTGTCCCACTTGGGGAATGTACGGTATTACAAAGCTCTTCTGAGCTGCCATATATATATGGAAGCTAGATAGGTTACAGATATATTACATAAAAGGCAAAATAAAAAAAATACATATAACAGCAGGTATTCGCTAATGGCGGATGGGGTCCCGGTTCTCCTTATTCTAAGACATACCAGCCTGGTGAGCCTCGGATTGGCATTAGAAAGACCTGGAAGACTGCTGGAAGACCAGCCCTTATTACTCAACTACATGAGGCGATCAATGACAAGTCCGTCAAGGCCAGGTCAGGGTTGACAGAGAGCAGTTTGGAGGCTGGCAGAGATAGAGCACGAGCTCTGCACGCCCTCTTTACAAAGCTAGAAAGCATGTCGGATCTCCACGCGGAGACAGGCGAAGCACACGAGGTGGTTGGAGAGATCATCAAACAGGCCCACGAATTCCCCCTGGTTACTCTCGGCGCAGCTCTTCAGAGCTCGATGCTAGAACCAACCTTGAAGCAATACTTGCCAGAAGCAATTAGCAAGCTGGCCCGCTATTACTCTGCTACCTTCGAGCTTGTTTGTGCTGCAAGGGACAGGACGTGCCGCGTATTTCAAAACGTTCAGGTGGAGCCCTTCCAGATTCAGATGCCCGCCTCTCCAGAAATCACCTTGGAAGGTTCACGCTGAGATACAGCTCCTCTTCTTTTATGAGTTTCAGCCACGCTATCAGCGACCGAGATTCATTTGCTCTAGCAAGAGTTCTTGCTACCTGTGCAATCTCTTCTTCTTCCTCCACGGCGGCTTCCATGTCCCTCGAACACACGGCAGGCTCTACGACAAATGGACCCTCCCAGACTGGTTAGACGTTCCGGTAGAGCGTCACGGAGAGCTGAGTCGCATTGCAACTCGGCTAAAAGCAACCCTAGACGATAAGGTCCGAAGGGCTTCGAAATCAAAGAAGCAATATCACTTTCCAAATGAGAGTGTTCTGCTACCACTTGCACACTGGTCTTCATCGTCCCTTTCTAGGAATCTATCAGCCCAGGCTTCGACGTCTATAGTCCAGCCACGACCCCCTTTTGTCCAAGAGGGAGATCTGAGTGCCTCGCTGTGCACTGAGATGCCGTTGACTCTGCCGAGAACACCCCTGGAGCCACCGCACGCTGGTAATAGCGATACAGAGACGAGGGTAGCTCTGGGCGAGGCCGCGCTCACAGGTCATATATCTCTGATCACGATTGAATATAACTAACTCCCCTACAGCTAACTGATCACACTAGCAACACCATCGCTGCATTTACAGCTTGATAAGCTGTCTCTAACCTTAGATTTTCTCCAGGTGTTTTCAGGTCATTTATTAATCGCTTAGGTAGAGGATATAATTGCGTCATGTAAAGGGTACTATGCTATTAATATTGAAGATATTCCCACGACTACTGAACTCCGATTAAGTTGCTTGCAGAACTCAAATAAGCTTAAATTTCAGTTGCAAACTGCTCGAAAGGGAATTGTTTGCATCTCATTTGTGTGGGACGGAGTTTGACTGGGCAAAGGGATTTACGAGACCCCTTGCGACCATTAGGCCTCAATGATGAAACTATGCTTCTCAGCTTTGCTTCTGATAAGTGCTGCTGTCTCCGGTTGGCGCCAGGTTATAGTTTGGCACGAATTCATATTCTGTTATAAGCAAGAAAATAGCAGACATCCAACCGCACTATTCTCATATACTCTATGTTCCTCCGCAAATGGTTAGGGCAGTGACGAGGAATGATAATGAGGCTCGTCATTGACTAATGGGAGTAGATGTCCAGATGACGCCTGCCAGAGAAGGTGCAACCGACATTTTTTACTGCTGACTCCGCGGCGAAGGACTCCAAAACTACTGGCTATCCATCCGAAAAGACTTCGCAAATAGCCCTACCGAACCGACCAACTCTATTCGTCGTTTAGCATTGATGGGATACAGTACCTCCGTACATCCTATTAGGTATCAACGCATAGGTGCAGCCAATCCTCGGGTCGGTGGTATCGCACAGCAGGCACGCCATGAATCGACGTGGTCTTTGATCATCCCAACCTCTTTAATTTATTTCCATAGTGTTTGAAATGTTTACCTTATTAAATATCTTATTATAACTCTTCCTTTTTTCTCTTTTATTTTACCTTTTTCTTTATCTCTTCTCCTTTTCCTCTTAATTATATTTTATAACCCTTTTTTATTAATACTTCTTTCTTATTTATTTTTTAATCCTTATATTTTATTTTATATTATAACTATTCTTATTCAAATACTACTCTTTTTTTTAACTCTCTTTATTTTCTAACTATTCTCTCCTTTTCACCTTATCCCCTCCTTTTCTAACTATCCTTTCCTTCT
>QGMF01000388.1:0-34329 GCA_007821475.1 Lachnellula arida | reverse complement strand
TGGGCATTATATTGCGGAGGAGAATCCGGAGGCGCTTTTGAAGCATATTAAAGAGTTTTTGGGTGATCGGGGGCGAGTGCGCTGTAACTGGGTGCGCTTTGCTTGGTTTTGAATCCAGGTTTCGGTTTAATCTAACGGTGACAGTTTTGAAGACTGCTGTTTTCTCAGGATTGCTTTGTGGAGTTTTCTGGGACTCCAATCAAAAGAAGAATACTATGGGATTGTATATTTCCCGGTCCAGAGAAGATGGATGGTGAGATGTTGGAAGACCTACACGTCAAGAATGCAGTCTGTGAAAATGTTCATTCGGTGCTGATCTTCAATATTCCAATTTATTTGATGCGGGCTATATGGAAACCAATGTCCTCTTTTCCATCTAGAAAGGTGTGTTTCTTTATACATAACCGGCTAAAATAGAGAAGATACCAGTAAACTGGACATATGTATTGAAGTTAGACATACCGCCAGAAAAGTGCAGCAGGTGGAAGTTCGCCCTTCGACTTGTCAAGACTGCTTAATCAGTCGGCGATCTCAAGAGGGAGCCAACCAATACTAAGTAGGAGCCACTTGCTCTACCAGTACCCCACTTCTCTTCTTAAAGCACGTTTAAAACCCACCAATGTTGCTATCATCATGTCCTCCCAAACCTCATCTCATCTCATCTGATAAATTAAAATGCAGATTTTGATCAGGTATCGAAAGAAATCCGAAATAGTCACACCAATCACCAGGGACCTCCTCATAGCGTCTTTTCAACAATTCAGGCATGTCCACATACTCTACATTTTTTATTTGCGGTGTGAGTAGTGAAATCAGTATATGTATACCGCTAGCTAAATTCGCAAGGCTTATAAGTTAACAAGCAATGGCGATCATAGTAGACTCGAGGCGGGGTACTATATCCGGGAATCGAAATCTTGTGATGACAAGACTGCGGAAAGCAAAACAAACCTCGGGAGCTTGCTGACCACTTGGTTGCAGGAAATGTCCGGGCGGCGGTGATGTAAATCTACAGTTTAGATTGCTGCTTTCTTCTCAGGGCCGAGATCATATCCATAACGTGAAGTGTCACGTCTGGGTATCGAATCAATGTAGACTGGAAGTTGCTTAATCACTGCTCGTACATCACAACATGGAGCTAGAGTTGAGGAAGTAGCTATACCGCGCGCCGAGTTTGGGTTCGGAAAGGTCCTAGCTCTGAGGCACCGACAGGATCAGTACATAGCGTGTTCAGGCCATCCTACTCCGTACGAGAGACGTCAATTACTTCGTATATTAGGATAAATCAATGGGCAAGAAGGATTGACTCACGAGTGGAACTGTACAACATTTGGCACTCTGTCCTGACACCCCACAGATATTCTGGAAGTCGTGCGCGTGGACACTAGTAGGCTGGCTAGGGACTCGTGGGGGGTTTTCATTAGCCAGTATCGATCTATTTTCCAGCCGTTTTGCAGTAATGTGTCGTCCGCATAGTGTGTATGGCACGGTCAGTTACGAGGGTGACAGTCTAGACCAGCTAAACCAAGAACATCGGTACCGCAACATTGAGGGTTGGTATACAGGTCAGAACCAGTACTGGTCAGAACTATGAGGTTGGCCATGGGGGTGGCAAGAAATCCACCGAGGGTAATTGCGGAGATGGCTGAGAGCTTCATGTTTGGTGTGAAAGTTGAACGCCGGATGTATTTGATTGATTGATGGGTTGAAGTGTTCTGACTTGTATTTATATATACCTTCGTTCCCGCCTTTCCAAAATTTGCAAGGTAATAAGTAGCGCGGCTGGAGCGAAAGCCGAGGGATTGTGTCACCAACTTAGAATATACAACCTGAAATGGCATCTGCCAAATCAATTGCATCAGCTTAAGTGTACTCCTATAAAGCACGCCGGTGTCCACAGCTGACCTGTTTGAATTGAGAACGGGAAACCACTAAGCAATGGCGCAAACTAAAATCGATAACAAGACAAGCACGAAAGGCATTCATCGATGTGATTTCGATACAAAGCTGAAAACAAAGACTAATAATGAATCAATAACTAGTATTTCAGTGGTGGGTGATACGATATCGGCTAAAAAGGGGGGACATAGTCATGTGCTAGCTAGCGTGGTTGCGCAATGCCACTCTTTCAACCAGAAAGCTGTCAGTACCTACTTTTATTGGCACTGTATCTTAGTAAAGAAATGGGCCACATTGTCATAGCTGTAGATTTAGGCTACACATACTCCGTAGAAGGACACTTTTCCCAAACCATGCCACACTTGATTCAGGTCAAAGCCACCCAACACTGTCAGATTCACTAGGCTTTTTTTGGATGGAGGAAAGGGGAGGGAACAGCCGCTATCCCCACTTGAGAAGTCATAAACCCTATCTGCAAAAGTGTCTTCCTCAAGTTCTGTGAACCTCACTCAGTTGATAGATGGCGTCAGAGACATCAACTTGAGATGGAGATCTCGGACCTTATTTATGATTGAGGTGGCCCTCCATAAGCAGCCATTGACTATGCTGCTTTGAACTTACGCCAGACTTCTGGAACAGTGTAAATCCACGGCTGGGATGGACGGCGAGTCAGGATTCCAGGATACCATTGCGTATACACGACGATAACTACCTAGGTATGTAAAAAAGATGAAAATAATGAAAACGAAATCTGAATATGGTCGCCAGTCACGTGTGCCCGTACATACCTCCTTTTGCCGAGAGGACCTTTGACTTTTATCATGATATCATGATGTAATCGATCATCAACACTGCCTACAAAACCACTAGGCTCGAATAGACTCATGTAAGTATAGTCTCAATAATCATTGTTTGTTTCCGAAATTCCAAACAACATCAATTCTCACTCACCTCGCCCAATCTCTCAAAATGCATTTCCTACGTCCCACAGCATTCTCAAGTCTCACTCGAAGAGCAGCTCACTCCAGCATCCGCCAACCTCGCTCCCTCCGAGCCCTTTCCTCCACCCCTTCCAGGTTCGCGCAAGGCTACGGCGATGGCGAAGGCGACCCCAGAGGCGAGAACCCCCAAGACCAAGGTGCATCAAACAGCAAGAAAGAGCATGGCGAGCATCCAGGTCCAGAGTCACCTGTCGCAAATAGCGGCGCCGGCCCTACGAAAAGCGGCGGTTCCAGCAAACCAAAATCACCGGAAGAGTCGTCTGCGAACTCGGGAGGATCAAGGCCAAAGGACGCAGAGGAGACGGGATCCAGTCCTACAGGTGGCGAGGTAGGAAGTGGAAGTGGAGGTTCGTCGTCTAAGATTCAGGATACAACATTGCCGGGAGAGAATTCTAAGGAAAAGCAGGCGGAGGTCAAGGAGCATAATAAGGAATTCGAGAAACGCCATGATCAGGCGGCGAATGCGGAGGAGGATAAGGTTGATAAGGAATTTTGGAGTGGTGAGTTTGCTTCTTCACCTTGGTGTTGAGTGGTTGCTAATACTTTTGGATTAGGTGACGGCCGGGAAGGAGTGGAGTAGAGAAAAAGGTTTAGCTAGGAGGTACGATACGGGGTAGTCTTGTGAACTTGCTATTGCTGGTGGTGATCGAGTTCGCGAATAACTTCATTATACAAGATGAGCCATCCCTTCCCACATTATTGTTTCATGTGATAGGAGCCCGTATAGCTTTTCAATTTGCATTTCCCATCCATCTGGAGCTGTTATTACAGTATTGATGCTTCTCCACAACTTTTACTTTATTCAAGGTCAAGCTTCCCCACGCTTAGACCCCTGCTGTGGCTGAAGCTCGAACAAACAGTACAGTATGACGTAATTGACCCATAAAGTATGAAAGAAACGGATGTGTGGCTGAATAATGACATGGGGATCCCCGTGGACCATTCCCTGTTTGGTTGTATTATTGGCGATGGCGATGGTTGTTACCAGGTTGTGGCGCTTGCATGGGAAAGAAAGAATTGGCATCCAGACTTTGTACTTTGTAGCTCCCCGCAGCCAATAATCTGGTGAATCCTTCGCGGTGACCGCCTCCGCTTCCGCTTCCCATACAAACGCGTCGACGTCACAGTTATTAGCGAAAGGCCTACATGCAGCCACATAAACACACTTGGTCTCCTTGTTTTCCATTCTATTCTACAAGAACATCACGACTTGTGTCAACCCATCACCTTGACACATCCAACACTTAACAGACAGATACCTGAAGACCGTGAAGCTTCAGAGTACGCAACATGAAGTTCTTCTCTCACTTATTGCTGCTTGGCCTGGCAGCAGAATCCACCGTTGCTAGCACCTGGTTCAGCAAAGCCGGTATGTTTGAAGCTTTTAATACATCCATTTCAACCTGTTCTCCGCTTGAATGGGTACACATGCATGGGGAAGCTTCAGAGAGCTTCAATATGCTGTTGGGAGCTTCCACGGCCATTTGCCACAGCATTCCAGCTATCCAAACAAACCATATCAACGTCATATTGCGTGCTCTGTCACACAGTCCAAACCGCACGATTTGCCATTGAGATCTTTGCTAACCACTCTTCAATAGTCTACAACAAATGGCACGAAACCGAGCTCGAGAGATGGCTGTCTGACAACAATGTCCCTTACCCGACTCCCGCAGATCGTAAGGATCTTGAGAACCTCGTCAAGAGCAACTGGCAATCCAAGATTGCATCTCCATACAATGACTGGGATACCAATCAACTCGGCTCCTACTTGAAGCAGAAGGGTGTTGAGACCAAGGATACCGCTGCCGACAACAAAGACGGCTTAATTGCCCAGGTCAAGAACTACTGGTACGAAACAGAAGACAAGGCCGAGGATGCCTTCTCAAGTGTGAAGGACTGGATCTTTGATAGGTTAGTAATTATGCTGCGTTTTTGTGGACCACTTACTAACATCCTCATAGCTGGACTGGTAATTGACGAAATCCCACTACACCTCTGACGTCTGCTAACATATCTTAAGATTCACAGCTCAAGGCCTATGCCGACAAGCATGGTATACCAGTCCCTCAACCTCGCGCGCGAGACACTACTCTCCAGAAGATTCGATCTAGCTACGAGACCGTGGCTAAGAAGGCTGGTGAGACTGCCAGCTACCCTGGGAATTGGCTATATGAAACCTGGTCTGAATCTGGTAGGTCACCAGTAAAAGAAATACGGTCCAGGTCTAACATGCAGCAGATTTGAAGGAATGGCTCGATTCTCATGGAGTCCCTGCCCCTCAACCAAGCACCCGTGACAAGCTGATCGCCAGCGTTCGCCGCAATGCTCGTGTCGCGAGCCTGAAGATGGCCGACCTACAAGCTTCTGCTTCCCAATCCGCTGAGGCAGCTACCCAAACTTTGAGCGAAAAGCTACTCGATTCATGGTCTGACTCTCGTAAGTTTTCTTGCGTGGATCTCAATCAACAAATAATGACTTGGAACAGAAATCAAGGAATGGGCCGACAAGAACGGAATCAAGGTCCCACAAGGCAGCAAGAGAAACGAGCTCTTGGCTATTGCACGAAAGCACCGCGCTCAACTTACTGGCGACAACATTTCATACTCTGCAAAGTCTGCTTTCGGAGCAGCTACCTCGAGCGCCAGCAACCAATACGCCAAGGCCACAGAAGATGTTCAGTTGAAGGCTGATGATGCATTCAACTCTGCTATTGGTACTTGGAGTGATGTAGGTATTGAATTTACTTACGGTGGCAAAATACTAATATCGTTCAGTCACGCTTGAAGGCTTACCTTGACGCCCGTGGTGTTCCAGTCCCACAATCTGGAAAGAAGGACGAGCTTTTGGCTTCCGTCCGCTTGAACCGACACAAGGCAGCTACTGGCTGGTCTGCATGGACCTTTGATACCTGGACTGTTGAAAACTTGAAGTAAATTCGTGTTGTTGAAGTGTGTGAAGCTCTTGCTAATAAGTCCCAGGAAATACCTTGCAGCCTCCAGCAGCGAAACCGCACAAAAAGCTAGCAACCAAGCTAGTGCTACCCGCGAGCAACTACTTGCTGCTGCACAAGACGCCTATGCCTCTGCTTCAACGTCTGGTGGAACTGGATATGCTTCTGTTACATCTTACCTTGCTAAGCAGACTGATTCCGCCAAGGACTCTGTATTTGACACCTGGAGCGATTCTGGTATGTGAAATTATACTCTAGCTTACGATATGTGTGCTTACAATCACAATAGAGCTCAAGAACTACCTTGACTCCTATGGAGTTCCCGTTCCACAAGGATCCACCAAGAACGAACTTATCGCATATGCTCGCAACCAAAGGAACTGGTTTCGATATGGCACCACCACTCCTCAAGGTACTCTTTGGGCTAAGGTGTAAGTAGAAAACGCTCCTAAACTAGGACATCTGAAATACTAATTCTAAAAAGCTCGAATGGCGCTCAATGGGTCTTGGACCAACTCAGCATCGGTGCTTCTGCTAGCCGCAAGGAAGCCAGCTACCAAGCCGAGAAGGCAGGTGATGCCGTGAAGGAGGGTGTAACCACTGCCACCCATCGCGCTGGTGAGGCGGCTCAGCGGGCCGGTGATAAGATTAAGGAAGAATTGTAAACTATTCGACATGAGACATGATATGGACACGAAATACTACGGTGATGGAATGGGATGGGATGAGATGTGTATTATTGAGCGTTTACTTGGTGATGGGCGGTAGCAAGCGGTAGCAAGCGGTTCATGAAAAGGGATTGCACGGTATTTCAGGCATGAATTAGCTGAATAAAATGAGATTTTTCTATGATTGTCGAACCGTAGTATTTGTCCTACCCGTGAACCTGAACAAGTGCGTATTGCCTGACTCCTCATGTCTGATGATAACAGCACAACGAGCATCAACAGTCTACAGAACAACGGGGTTGCTCATCGTAGATCCTCCCAAATCCTCAGCGTCTTCACTCTACTAAGGCCCTGTTTGGTGAGCGAGTTGGCGTTTTGAGTATTCGCGAATACCACCAAAAAAATCAAATCGAATAGGCCTATTCAGTATTCGATTCGCGAATACTAATTCTGTTTGGCTCAAGGCCTATTCGACCTGATATTCCCATCGAATCGAATCGAATAGGTCTATTCGCGAATACTCCATACAAATGGCGAATATGAAAAAAAGTCGTATTGTAGCTGAATCGACATTTGAATAGACCCACGTGATACTATAATAACCCCTTATTTCTTATTACTTTTTAACTTTTAAGCTATATAGCCCTTTTAATTTTTATTTTAAATAGTTATATCACTAGATATATATAGAGATACTATATTAAATTTATTTTATAGTGCATCTAAAGTATAGTAGAGTTATATATATTTTAATATTTCTACACCTATATTATCGTGGTGTGTAGTAGTGCGGTGCGGTGCACTAGACTAGGGGTGGGGCTGCTTTGTCATTAATGCCAAGAATATACTAATCTACGAGTATTATTTATTAAAACTGTATCCAAACAGTTTTGATATTCAACTCAGGTTGAATACGACTTCTGCCTATTCGCGCCAATTCTGCCTATTCGTCGAATACTCAAAACGCCAACTCGCTCACCAAACAGGGCCTAAGGCATCTTCGACATCTTCAGTACATTTCCCCAGACAAAATATAAATTCAGGATAAATTCCACATCACCTTTACCCAACGAACTTTCCTTGTTTTTCCCCCACTTCAAAATCAACCTCCTCTCGCAATATCCTATTACTACTCTTATCCCCACCTATATCCATCCTCCTCACCACCTTTCCGCTCCCCATCTTCTTCTTTCCCCTTTTCCATAATCAGCTCATACTGTAACTCAGATCGAAGAATGATTTCGTATACACATCGGCCATCGACTAGCTTCCCGTCTATCTCGATTATTAAACGCCGGGATTTTTTCTTTGTGAAAGAGGGGGTGGGGGGTTAGGAGGGAGGGATGGAGGGATGTTGGGTTCGTTCTGGTAATACTGCTGTGTGTTTTCTCGGTGTGGGTGCGAAAGTGATGGAAGGGAAGTCAAGGTTCGAGGGAGGTCAGACCATGGTCACTCCGTTGCTCTTTTTATACAAACCACGGGCACATTACTGTCCGCACTACTGACTCACTCACTCGCATCAAGACAATGTACATGGAAATGCTTGGGAAAACTTTTGGCATACGGGTATCTAACCTCATACTCTCACAGCAGCTCCAGCAGCAGCGCAGCGCCCTTATTGCCCACCTCCCTCTCCTTAACAACCTTCGTCTTCTTCGTCTTCCCAGCGCCCTTCGCCTCCAACTCCGCAGCCGCTTTCTCCCTCTTGGACTTCTGCTCCGACGTCTCCTCAGCAGCCGCTTTTGAAAGCTTCTTCTTACTCTTCTTCAACAAGCCCAACACGTCTTCTTTCTTGCCAAAGCTACTAGATTCAACAAGCGCCAGGGGAACAAAGGAACTCGAGCCAGTAGCCCATTCAATGATGTACTCTTTGATATTCGGGTACAGGATATCGGCGAAATCGAGGGCTGGCTCGACGGGTACGACGGTCTTGGTGCTGTAATCGAAACGCCCGCCCGCGATGAGAGACTTGAGCATCTTTCCCCCAAACGCCGTATTAGCGAGATGAGAAGGCGGCTGTGTGTTCGCTGTCTCGGCGCCTTCCTCAACAACCTCTGGCTGCACCCAAGTAGGATCGCCGGCCGCGGTCTGCGCAATTGCGTTTAAAGCTGCAGTCTTGTCGCCCTCGGCGCCGAATAGGACTTCCGTGACGAATTGACAGCCGAAGGATGTCGCTACTAGGTCTGCGGCTGCTGCTTCGATCGCTTTCAGAAGGTAGGGTGAGAGCGCTTTTGCTAACTCGCTGCGTCTGATTTCGGGGTCCTTTTTACTGGTGCTTTGGCGCACGGTGTCAATTTCTGAGAGTACTGAGAGGTCGGAGGAAAGGCTGGCGGGGAAGAGCGCTTTGGATCTGCCTTGGAAGAGATAGAGGAGCGTGGTGCGGGCGTTGAGGTCGTTGGCAGAGAAAACGATATTCTCGACTTGCTTGTCGGCGTCCTTGCTTAAGAGTTCGGGGAAGATGGATTTTGCGGTCAGGACGGTGTCGTCGATTACTTCGTAGGCCGTGAGGATGATAATGTGGCCGTTGGCGTCGCCTGCCATCATCTGTAGCGTGTCTTTGTAGGTCCTGAGGATCTGTTTCCGGTCCTTTGCTGTTCCGTATGCCATTGCGAGAGAAACAACTCTTGATCCTGATTTTGTGAAAGCCAAGTTCTTCATCAAATCTCCCTCTTCGTCTCCCTTGAGCAGCTCTATAAAATCGGTGATTTCCTCAGTGCCAGCTTTGGCGTTCAAGAAATACTGTAACATGGCATCGTGAAGAAGAGTAAAGCCAGTCAGCTTCTTCTGGATCAGGTGGTTGATGAGCTCGAGCAATGAACGCATGATGGGAGCTCGTTTTCCAGAGTCTACAGCCAGGATTTCAGAAAGATCGCCCGTGACCTTCTCGCTGGCGTCCTTTTGGAAAAGAGAAAACTCTGCTCCATACCATTCTCTCAATATTATAGCCTTTTGCTGCTTGGTAGCAACTCCCCTGTAGACATCATCGAGAATCCAAGAAGCCTCTGGGTGCTTGATAAGCCGACGAACATGCCCAAAGAACTCTGGAACAATTAGGTCTCTAATCTCATCATCTCCTTGAATCAACAGTTTGCCAATCAAGAACTTCGCATATTTGCTCTCGGCCAATTGACGATATGTTCCAGCAAGCTCTCTAGCGATCATCCTCTTCTGTTCCGGATTGGCATATTTAATGGCGGTTTGAACCACTCTGACGCTGTCGTGCTTCAACACATAATCCTTGATCCGACCGGTGATGATGTCGAACAGTTCAGCGACCAATTTTACTCTCTCTTCCTTCGGGACGTGCGATTTGCGGCGTAATCGCTCCCAGAGCTTCTTCGTTCGTACGAGATCGTCGGCCAGTGGCTTTGCTGCTTTTCGTTCCTTCACCAATTGCTTCTGCTTCGCATGTGCTTCTTTGGACGATTGACCTGAAATATCGTTAGCTATTGGAAACAATTTGTGGAGGGGGTTCTATGTACTATTTGTAACGACGGCTTTGGCTCTTTCTGGGTGCAGTCCGTCTTCGACCTTGGGCAGATCCTCCGAATCGCTGTCGTTTCCTTCTACATCTGATGTGCTATCTTCCACTTTCAAATCCCTCACATTCAGAGGAACACCTCCATCTGCATCTGAATCCTCGGATTCGGAATCGCTCGGTTCCTCAACCTTCTGCACCTTCTTGAGAATTGGCTTTGTCTTTGTCTTATCCTTGCTCTTCGATACCGATTTAACATCAGAACCAATCTTCGCCTTCTTCTTTTCCTTTACATAGACATCCTTTTCTGGGGCACTCTTCCTCTTTGTTCCCGCCGTCGCGGATTTCGTTGCTGTTGCGGAAGGCATTTTTTGTGAAAATGTTGGTGGTGGTATAAAAAAAGTTTCTCGATTTTTTGGGACTTTATCGCAGCTCTTCTGAAATTTTTGCGGGCAATCAGGGACGCTAGACAAGGATTAGACAGACCCCACGATTAACTCGAAATCTCACATTTAGAGACACTTGAAGCGCATCTCTGCAAAATGGGGAGAGAAGATCAGATTGAGGAGCGCGAAGTCCTCGATAGTATATTTCCCGAGGAAATCCAAGGTATGCGGTTGCTTCTGAAATGGCTCTTCAAAATAACCCCTCTTCAAGAAATGCCCCCTCCCACCAACATTTACTGATACTTTCACAGACATATCAGAGACCGAATACCGAATATCGATCCTCCTGGACATCATAAACGACGATGGTGACGATTCCGAACCCCCCAGCATCATCCTCCAAGTCAAATACCCCCCAGCCTACCCCGAAGAAGCGCCCATCCTAGACATCCTGGGCCCTCCAAATGCGCCGGTACACCCATTCTTCAGCGTAAACTCAGACAAACAAATACTCCTCGATGGCTTATCAGAAACCATCGAGGAGAATATGGGCATGGCTATGATCTTCACAATCGTCTCTACGCTAAAGGACAATGCCGAGCAACTGGTCGCGGAACGCCAGGCGGGCGCGAGACACGAGCATGAGATTAAATTATTGGCTGTCGAGGCGGAGGAGAATAAGAAGTTTCATGGTACGCCGGTTACGCCTGAGACGTTTGGGCCTTGGAGAGATGATTTTAGGAGGGAGATGGAGGAGTTGAGGGCCAAGGAGGAAGATGCTGAGGAGGCGGCGGAGAAGAAGAAGAATAGGGGTAAAGATACTGTTGTGCAACTAACGGGGAGGCAGCTCTGGGAGAGAGGTTTGGCTGGCAAGATTGAAGAGGACGAAGATGAGGAAGATGGATTGCCGGTGGAGGGGGTGGAGAAACTGAAGGTTGAGGCTTGAGGAAGGAAAATATGGCGTCCATATATTTGTGGGCAGGAAAATGGAGGAGTTGCATTGCTGGCGTTGGACCTTCAGAAAATTGGAAGCTTTGAGCTATGCCCATATACGTACGGTTCGTACATGAAGACAGAAATCCGATATACCATGGCTTATGCTAAAATTTGATACCCGTTTGAAGCCAAAAGAATTACATGAAGATGAAACACGTTTATGTTGCTGTTTTGATTGCTACCAAGTACATACATCTACCGTCTGTAGAGAAGCAATTCGAGACTCGGTCTTGGTACTTGGGCCAGCCAGTATGCCATTCTAGAATAATGGCTACATTGGCACTTGAATACTGCCTGTATCTATACTTCAGCCATCTCCTCATCACTCGCATCGCCCTCGTCCTCCCATTCCTCTTCTTCCTCGTTGACGGTTTCTCCACCCAGCTCAGCGTTCAAGCTAGCTAAAAGCTCTTTGGCATGCTCCCCCAATCGTTCATCCTCGTAATCCTGCTGATCAAAGAGTCGAAGACTATGAGTAAGCCACTGTCTACTCGATATCCAAGATACCTTCCAATTTTCTCCGTCGCCATCACCATTTTCAGCCTTTGCTTCGCCGTTCTTCTGCTTTTCTCCCATGATGTAGAGACCCCAGCCACCCAGATACCATACCTCAACACTGCTGTCATCCTCACCCACCAAACGCTCCAATACCTCAATAGCTTCAACGTCCATATCGGCCTCCATCAATAGTCTAGCCAAGCTGACCTGGGTAGGAAAGTCAGGAACAACAGTATTCTCAGGAGGTAAGTCTTTCCACAAGTCCAGACTCCTCTTCAAAGCCGCCTTCGCATCCTCAATTCTCGACTGCGATATCCTGACATTGGCCAGCGTTTGCCATGGCTCCGCAAACCCTGGCGCAACCATCGTAGCCTCCGTAACCAGCGTTTCGCACTTCTGCTCCGCATCCTCCTCCCACGACAAATCCGTCATGTAAACCTCGACAACCCCACACAGCGCCACAGAAAGTTTCCTCCTCTTCTCCTCCAACATTGCTTGAGCCACGGCATCCAACTTCTTCCGATCAAGAAGCGCTTGAATGTATATCCTCAAGCTCAGTGCCCCCTTCTCGAACCAATCCACACTATCCTGCCCCCCCTCCTCACTTAGTTGCGCTAACCATAGGAACTTCTCCGCTCCTCCTCCAACATCTTCTCCAAGCGCACCATCCTCGTCAATAGCTGCTGCTTGTAAGAAGTATTGGCGCGCAGACTCTATATCTCCTAATTCGACATGTATTTCGCCCAGCAAATTCAGCGCTGGTAGAGCCTCTTCTGAGTCAATGTCAGTCAGACCTAGAGCTCGTTTCGCTGGTGTGACGGCTCCCGCTATATCGCCCTGTTGTAGGGCGGAGATTGCTTGTGAGAGGAGGATGGAGGGGGATGTGGGTGGTGATGAGATCTTGGAGGGGCTTGCTGCAACGCGGTTGAGAGCTGATTTGTCGCGCTTCTTGGTGTTCTTGTTCTTGTTACTGGGTTTTGTTTTCGCCATTATGAGGGTTTGGGGGATTTGGTTGCGAGACACAAAAGTTGGTGATTTCGAGTCGAGGGTTAGCAGTGCTGTAATAAATTTCTTGCGATAAGATTAGCCGATGACGCTAAGCCTCGATGTAACTGTACCCCTCTTCGTAGTGGGGGTTAGGGCAAGAGGGGAGGGGGTAGGGGGACCCCTATTGCATGGATACTGCATTAATAGGGGCTCATATATAGATGGATTTCGGCGACCTGAATGAAGTTCTATTTATCGATCAATGACTTAGATGATTGAGTTCTCTGGATGTAGATCTCTAGAGGACCGGAGGTTCAGATGAACAAGTTGAGCAAGTGGGTCTGATGTTTGTTTGTAGATGACGAGTTGGTGGAGGTTCGATGACGAGAGTAAAAGCCTGCGAACATATTTAGATTATCATTAATGTGAAATTCGATTACATCAGGTTCATGAACCCCATAAAGCACCCGGTCTTAGCGATAGTACAGTATCCAAATACCAGATCAACCGTCTAACGCCCCCAAATCGTAAACTGAGAAATGCAATCATGAATCAAGTTCTCTTAACGAACCTCCTGGATTTCTTTGGCAGTCCCGGCCGTACCAGGCCTTTGCATGCTCCCCAGTTCTTCTCCCACCCCACTTTGACCCCTCTTTCGGCCTGTGATATGAAACCTCGATCCAGACTGCGAGTCCGAGTCACCGAACTTCGAAAAGAATCCCTTCTTCTTTATCTGTTGCTTCGCTTCATCATTCAGCCCAACATCTTCAAATCCCTCCTCGGCTGTAGGTGGCTGTCGCTCGAATCGCCGCTCGTTCATGGCCGACCGAGGGAGTCTGGATATTCTTGCTGAATCAAGACTTTGGCGTCCAATGTCGCCAGGGAGTACTGGAGACCTTGCAGATATATCCTAAAAATAACAATTAGATCTAAATAAATAGTCATTTTCAGATGCGCAGAACCTACAAAAGACCTTCTGTACGAATCAAACGATTCACGAGATATCGGGAAGTGCTCATATTCCGAATCGCTGTTATTCACCGAGGTACTTGAAGGGTTTGAACGTCGAGGCCATAAGCCTTTCTTCTCCGGCGGCGAAGGCTTCGAAAAGTTAGCATGTACCTCCTAGTTGACTTTTCTGTAGACTCACTGGAAGATAAACTCCACTGTCGTTGACAACTATTCAGAAAATTAGCCCAAATTCCAGAAATTCTCCATCCGGGTTCTCTCGGAATGGTCGCATACCGCTCATTTTGTACTCTGGAGGTTGCTCTTGACTCTTCCTACTACTAATGCTCATCGACGAGGCCTTAGATCCCATAGTATCGACCTTTTCGAACTTGGGTCTTGCGCCATTCTCCTCCTCATGTGGTTGTAGACTTGTCTGCACATCCTGGCGCTTTGCGAATGGGTTGCGAATTGGCATGGTGAAGGTGGGGTGATGGAATAGATTTTGTCTTGAAAAGCGTAAAGTGCTGATGAGAGGGGTCGGAAAGGGAATTAATAAGACTGCTCTGATACCGTAGTACTGTAAGCTTGATCCGCCCTTGCTGCAGGTTAGGAACTTAGGAGAGACTTCAACGTCAATTACGGATCGGAGTACACTGCCACTCCACATGTGCTGTGGATAAATTGACCGGGTCGAATATTCTCCGAGATCACTTGACCGCCATCAAAGAGCTTGAGGAATTACCTCCGTAATTGGACTGGTATCCTACCTACCTAGGTACCTTAACATGTGGCTACAGTAATAAGAGGAGGAGCTCGTTGTCGATACAAAAGCAAAGGGCCGCTCCTTCAAGAGGCATGCGTGACGCCATTGAATTCATCCGAAAGGCTTCTTTGTTCACAGCCTGGAGCTCGACGCGTCGATGCATAGCCATCTTTACGAAATCGTCAGCTCAAAGGAGCCAGGCCAGGGACAAGAAAGAAGTGTGATCTTCGATGTTGTACGGATTCCTTGCAGCTGAGAATGTCTTCTTTTGGTGCCATCCAGCGCTGTTGTGCTGTTTTTGCTTTGAAGAGTGCTGTAAGCTTGCCGCCCTGAGAATGCCTCGACCCAGGTATGCTGCAAAAACCGTCTGAATACAGGCCCGAAATCTGATCATTACAACCAATTCTGCTCGTCAATGTCACGGGCTCACCGTGCCAGCTTCCAATGTAATGTATAGTGAGCACACAGGTTCATACGTTCTTACTAAAGTCCCACCGCGAGTGAAAGAACGTCAACTTCTGCGTCCCGGGCAACCATTGAGACAACGATCTAATTTTGTCCATTCTATTGGCGGTAACATATAGACATGATGGGCTGTCTTTATGATATTCTCGTATACTGAAATGGCCTCTCTTTTTCTTGTAATGCCGCAAGTCTCGACCACCATCTTTAAGTCCTAAAATGTTAAGAACAGTGTTTAAAGTAACACACTTCTCTTCATTCGTTATTGCTATCGTTATCATTGATTAGCCTGCAACTATTAAACATTTAATTGAGCGAGTCATCTTCTGTCATACTGTGGATTCATTCTGGTGGTTGAACTTCGATATTAAGTGAATCCATCAGTAGCACAACCTGCAGCTATCCGAACGAGCAAAACCAACCCAAGCACTTTGAAGGTGACCAGTTTGTCTCTTCAAGTTAAAAGTTAGAGGTCCCCATTATTGAAATTATTGCATCCTGTTTTCATACCGTTTTGCAAGTCGACAGAGTACTTTTATCCGAACGGGAACTTTCCCAACGTATACCGCCCTGAATTTTTTACTTGGAGGTTCATAAGAAAGGGCATAATACCTATCCAAACTGCCAAGCCTACCAACTGCGGTGTGCGCCTTCCCAAAGAGAGGCTGCTCTTGCCAGTTCTGGCAATTGCGCAATTTCAGCAAACCCAAAACTCTACAGCACCACATCCTTGATGACAGACAGCTTCAGGATTTTACAACCTCCCTTGCACCATCGAGCTAGAGAGCAACAGTCACGGATCCTCGTACTGTCTCCTGCGCCTTTATCTCCCTCGAGCGGTCTTCCAACGGCAGTATTTGCATACATAAGCAACCTGGACCTCAGAATGCCCTCATTCTTTGTCTCGTGGCAGTTGTGGGAGAAAATGACATTTGTGAGCAGACACCCCAGTCTGCAGACATATACCCCACTAATACTTTGCAGGTCCTGGGTCTTGCGATACTCGCAGTCTTTTGTATCGGATGGGGCAAGGTGGTGTGGAGAAACAGGCTTGTACAGAGGCAAGAGATTGTGGACGAGGAAAAGAGGATACGGATTCAAGAATTGAGAACGAGCGGGCAACTCATTGAATCTCAGGAAGGCCACGATGTTCCATTTGGAATCAAAGCGATCGAAAGTGGGATTGAGATCGAGGGTATCTGGATTCCATCCAAGAAGAAAACCAGCCAGGTCCGGAACGTGCTGAAAACCGGCCACATACATGGGGGGTCGGATAAACTTGATGCTTTGGATCTGAAAACCAGCGGACAGGCATTTGCTGAAGCTTCTTCGCCCCCAACAATACCGACTCCCCGAGGCCGACCATCATTGAGGACTACGAGCTCTGCAAGGGGACCTCTCGAACGATCTCCTGTCTCCGGGGACATCACTGCTTCCGAACGATCCGAATTCGCAAGGAACAAAGCGCCTTACAAGCCTCGGAAATCTTCACATCTTCGTTATGGTAGTTATGGAGAGACTCGCTTTGACGAAACGACACTTAGCCAACTCGAAGGTCATCTTTCCGTAGAGAAGAAACCACATTCCCATCGATCGCGGGCTTCTCGCCAGCTCCAACCCGATGCAGATTCCTCGGCGGCAGACAATGAGCATTCTTCAGGAGTCTCATCTGACTCAGATGCTACACTTTCCTGCGAACTATTGTTGCAGGAAGATCGAAAGCGTCAGTCTGTGCCCCCACAAAAATCGACTCAGAGTATTGATACACCGGCCCTATCAGACGAACCTTCAAACAAAACAACACGACCTTCGATTCCGGTTCAGAGTTCGAAAGCAGATTACTTTTCGACTCTCCAAGTTTCCCCAGATTACGAATCAATCGAGCCACTTGCGACCCCACAGCAGCCTGCAACGGAACGTTCGCCAGTCATGTCTTCTACCATGTCTGCCAGCGGTCCTTCAGCTCAGCTAGAAGGTGATTCACAGTTCCTTCGCCAGTCTCAGAACAGGCCCCTTTCGCCATTTGTTCCTGGAGAGCTCCATATGAATAAAACAGTACGGAAGGTGAACTCCGGGTTCCAAGTCCTACCTGCTGGCACATTCGGAAGTCATGATCAATCTATAGACGAGCGGAGTAACTTGTATGATGACAGAGACACAAGGCAACAATCCAAACTTCAGAAGAAGCCGCCAGCCTTGATGATATCGAGACGACTATCAAGCACTTCAGAACGACCTTAGAGCGCCTTGACGAGACAATATCTTTGGACAAAAGCAATGGAGACTCCGAGGACTTTACAGTAACATTGCAAAAGCACCTCCTCTTCCAGAATCCTTTTTGAACGTTTAGAATTACTGCTTGCAATGATGGAAATAGGGCTTGATTTGGCTTATGATATTGGAGATAGAGAACACTGGCATTATATACCGAAATCGGCCATGTGAGGTTTGGTGGGGGTCCAGGAGACAATGGGCATGCTTATTTGGAAATGCAATCGATGTAGCCTAAAGACTTGCATATGTTAAGCCGTTACATATTGGCAGTCTGCGTATACCCAGAAGAAATAAATCGCAGAAATACTCCAATATTGCCCTCCATAGTAACGCATTTCGTGGATCCATTGTGTTGAATGATCGAGCTGGACCAAATGACTTGAATATTGGGTGTCCATTTCAACGAATTTAGTATCGATATGAAAGCAGCATACTTGAAAGAGTGACATCAAAATTACATTAATTATAGGGTCCCTTCACAATCCCGAAGAATTATTCCCTTATTTGTACTAGAAAAAGCACACGGATCACGTGGACACGTGGGCGCGATCTTTCCTCGCATTGACGCGTAAACAACTTGCATCTAAACAAATCCGCCACTCCTGTCCGCAATCCCGCAGCTGTCTCTCACGATACTCTTCCTAGGCTACCGGTGAAAGAACACGTATCGTCAAGATGGCTACAGAAGAAATTGAGGCCTCTCAGTCCGGAGTCGAAGATGTGGGTGTTGGTGGACCTGGCGCGCCGACGCCACTCACAGCTCTCGAGGTACGTGTTTTAGATCGCAGACTCAAGTAGAGTGTCTAATGAGTACTGTGTAGGGCGTTGCAGGTCTTACGAAAAGAGATATTCAGCTCATAATTGATGGCGGTTTCAACACGGTCGAGTCTGTTGCATATACCCCGCGTAGGGTTTTAGAGCAGATCAAGGGCATCTCGGAGCAAAAGGCGACGAAGATATTGACGGAGGGTATGTTATGAAGTCTACTTAAATAACTTCAACTCTTACTGACACATTGTACAGCGTCCAAGCTTGTACCTATGGGCTTCACCACCGCAACGGAAATGCACCAACGACGAAGCGAATTGATATCCATCACGACCGGCTCCAAGCAGCTTGATACCTTGTTAGCAGGAGGAATCGAGACTGGTTCAGTGACCGAAATCTTTGGGGAATTCCGAACGGGAAAGAGTCAAATATGCCATACCCTTGCTGTCACCTGTCAACTACCTTTCGATATGGGAGGAGGTGAAGGGAAATGCCTCTACATTGATACAGAAGGCACGTTTCGACCGGTCCGTCTGCTTGCAGTGGCAAACCGATACGGCCTCTCAGGCGAAGAAGTACTCGACAACGTTGCCTATGCTCGTGCGTATAATTCCGACCATCAGCTCCAGCTACTCAACCAAGCTGCGACCATGATGTGTGAGACTCGATTCTCTCTACTCATTGTCGACAGTGCTACTTCCCTCTATCGCACGGACTTTGTTGGACGAGGAGAGCTATCTTCCAGACAGACTCATCTAGCAAAGTTCTTGCGGACTCTTCAACGTCTGGCTGATGAGTTTGGTATCGCTGTGGTTATTACGAACCAAGTTGTCGCTCAAGTCGATGGTGGTCCCAGTGCTATGTTCAACCCCGATCCCAAGAAACCTATTGGAGGAAACATTATTGCACATGCAAGCACCACCAGATTGAGTCTCAAGAAGGGTCGAGCAGAAACTAGAATTTGCAAGATTTATGACAGCCCTTGCTTGCCGGAGAGTGATTGTCTGTTTGCTATCAATGAGGACGGTATTGGTGACCCAAGCCCCAAGGACCTTGAGAAGGAATAGATTGTGGTAGAAGAAGGGTTGCACGAGTGATACGAGTGATATGAGGCTTTCTTATTTATTGATTTGCATTGTTTGTGGCATGCATGGCGTGGGCGGAAACTGGTGGTTTGGTATTAGTGGAATATTCCCAGGGATTGCATTATTGTATAGATAGTTTTCGAATGGAGCATTTCGAAACCTAGAGATTCGAGAGAAGAATTTACTATCATACCCAGTAGTACAGCATCTCTGAAGCTGAGACAGCCGTCGCTTGTTGAGAATGTGCTCAAAGGGGGGTTATTGGAGAGGCCCAGCAGCAACTGTTGAATGACTTACTTAACCTAAGATATTTTGATGCATGCTTTAATTCATACTAGCTAAATGCTACTCTCATATTCAATTCCTTATCGCCAAAGAAATAAAATTACATAGGACGAATTTGGAAGAATTCTACGGTATTTACAAACGCCCTTTGCTGTGAGGTGAGGCAGAATCTGCCAAGCGAGACAGCTCCAGCTCAAAAGTTCAATCTCGCGACTCAAAAACGCGTCAATCGAGAATGCGACAAAATCCCTGAACACGCCCAATAACTTCCTGGATTAATGGAGACAAAATGGAGACTCCGCCTACAGTCTACACCTACAGGGAGACAAGACTAGATTTGGATTCGTCAATACAAGACTCCACCGTTGCGATTCGATTGCCTGCACCTGGTGCTTCATGGTCCTCGAGAACAGCCCAACGACGACCGCATTTAGTCGAATTACCTGTCGCGGAGAACGAAGAGATATTCATACAGAGGCATATTGCTACAGCAGCATCGATCTACCATCGTGTTCACCACAAGTCGCCAAGGAGCTTTCTCTGGAGGATCTTGGAAGATGGAAAGGTCCTCTCTATTCGAGCTGTAGATGTCTCAAGACAACCAAACGTCGCGGATGCGAATCTCACCCTGCGACTGAGCTTTCCGAGTCGCATTATACCAACATGTGTTGCGCTTTCGGATTCAGATGCCCACGATGTTCTGAGCGTCTTCGTCATGACCGAATCGAAGTATCTCTATACGCTCAACCTGCGCCCCGATCACTTTCGAAAACCATCAAGCACGGAAGATAATGTGGGGGACTGGTGTAAATCATATTCGCAATCCTCTTTGGCCTTCAAGGTCTGCCATAGACTGGTTGCTTTGGCGGCAGATGTACTCTTGCTGTCATTCACAAATGGCGAACTGATCAGGCTAACTAGAAAGTCTGGAGGAGATGGTGAGTGACTCTAAGGAATCGGCTTGCTAGGCCCCTACTGACATGACATAGGCTCGGAATGGGAGGATAGACACTTCAACGAGGGCGGCTGGGGCAACAATCTTCGAAGTTTCATGCCAGCCTCGCTTCAATCAAGTACCTCCACCCACCCGTCAACAGCTACCGCAATGGCAAGTGTCACTTTAAATGACATGTTGTATTGTTTCACGGTTACCTTGGACCACCGGCTTCGGATTTGGAACTTCATTAAATCCAAAATTGTCTACATGGAAGATCTTCTCGGCGAAGAGTTGGAGGGGCCCGAAAATGCGAAAAGAATCGACCCGGAGAACTCGCAGTTAATAAGAGTCTACAGCGAAAACGAGGACACAGCACTGTGCGTGACATACTCACCACTTGGCGCCGGTCAATTCAAGTTTTGGAGAGTCTCTCCAGAAGGAGACGGAAATCTCAGACTTATAGATCTTTTCCCAGATAATGTTCTTGAACCTCAGAGGAATACACCTGTAGCTTGGACATTGGCGGATTTTTCCTTGGTACTGGATAAAGCTGACATCAACAACTTCACCCTATGGATTCTATGGAAAAACAACACTGCCTCCCGGGTTCAGAAGTTATTATTCGAAAGCGGTCCAGAAAGCCAGGTGCGGAATGCATGGAGAGAAGGCTGGGTTGATATGGCTCCTGAAAATCTAGAAAGCGATTCAGTCAAGCCACCAGCCCATTCGGGAGACCCTTCTGATGTGGTTGATCAATGGCTGCAATTCATATTATCCCCCGGAAGGTTCACTAGAGCGACCATTGAGACGGGCCTTGCTATTTGCGAACAGAGTCCAGGTCACCAGGCCATCCGAAAAAATGCGACTTTACCGGAGAGAATGTGCTCAGCTATAGCATCGACTGCGTCTCTCAACCGTACATCAGATGGCAGGATGGATTACAAGCAGTTCCGCAATACAACCAACGCCCAATGGGATTCATTTTATAATTTCCTTCAGCTTTTAGACAAGAAGCGTGGAGAGCCTCTGTCGATGGTGATTGATTCGCAGGGAGATATGCCGTTTGTTATTTCGGCAGATGGCATTGTAGCTGTACGAGAATGCAGTGGTTTGGAACGAATATGGTATAACAACAAGGAAGCAGTGGTACGGGGTGATGACGAGTTTATAGCACGCCCTATCTTCGCCGCTTCAGCATTCAGGAAGCAATTCTCGACACAGGTACAACTAAGCTGCAAAGGCATGTTGCTTGAAGAGATATTTGAGGAGCCTTCGCTCACAGACCTCGCGCGAATGCGGGTGTTCTATGACAAGTGTGACTTCTCCAATGAAGTAGGGGATTATCAATATGACGAACTGGTGAAGAATCTAGGAGGCGACTTCAAAGATTTCACTCTAGATGTCTGCAATGATATTCTTCAACTGATAGCGCCCGCGGCGGACATGGAAAAGCGGCCCCTAGAGCTTCAACTGGCTGAATTTGGCAACAAGTTGGTCCTTAAGGGTGTCCAGAAGACTGTCGAGTTACACCAAAAAGTTTGCTTTGACTTTCTGGTGCTTCTTGTCTTTATTGAGGCGGAAATAAATAACGGGGAGGAAGGAACCCAATTTGAAACTGCGGCGGTCTTCCGCCAGCTGGTCTTTACACTTAAGCGGCTCGAGCTCATCAACTGGCTTGTAAACACTCAGATCTCACTGCCTTTACCAGACACTGGGCGGTCGAATTCCATTACGGAGAAGGCTTCAAAGAAACAGACTCCCAAAACGGAAACCATCACGATCTTAGAAGCACTCCTCCGTCATCTCTTTAGTTTGGATCTCAAAGACGGTGAAGTAATGGCCAAGGCTGTGACAGAAGTCCTCCTGGCAATCTGCGATCCCGAGAGCGAGTTTGAACTTCATCCGGCTCTTATCCAGTGCTTCTTACTCAAACACGATCGGCACGACCTGGCAATGGAATTCTCCAGATTTGCTGGCCAAGATGCATTCTCCAATTATATCCAAGGTCGCGTTCACCTTACCAATAATGACCCTGAGACTGCTGCTATGTTCTTCAAAAAAGCAGCCTTCGGTATATGTAAGTACCACTCCTACTCTCACGTTAAATCCATGCTAATGGATCGGTAGCATACCAGAAACCAAACCATGGTGCCGACAACCACAGTGCTGGGTATCTCGACGAGATAGAGAAGAATGCCCTCAATGCGGGCCTCCCAAAGTATTACGCGCACATCGTATCACTCTACGACCAGCAGAATATCTTCTCATTCGTCATCGATTTTGCAAGATTATCTCTACAATTCATCCCGCCAGGGAACGAAGATATCGCCTTGCGGAGCGACATGTACAACAGACTCTTCACATCCGCCATCCAAACCGCCCGTTTCGACGTCGCTTATGCCACCCTCTCACTTTTCACCGACCACGCAGTCCAACACTCCTCTCTCCGCAAGCTGGCCACAAAAATGTGTGAAACCTCCTACGCCAGCCAACTTATCGACTTCCCATTCATCGGTCTCCAAGATTCCGTCGATGAAATCCTTGCCCAGAAATGCCAAAGCATAGTAGATGTTAACGTCGGTATCCCCTACCACAAAATCCTCTACGCCTGGCGCATAAAACGCGGCGATTTCCGGGGCGCTGCATCAGTTTCCCTGGAACGACTACAACGGCTCCAGCAATCGGGCGATGGGGACCGAGGCGATGGTCTTGAGACGCCTGTTACAAGGCAATATGTTTCTCTCATCAATGCTCTGAGTTGTGTAGATCCCAAACAGGCTTGGATATTGTCGGAAGAGTTGCCCGTGAAGCCGGGGCAGAGTAAGGACGGCGAAGCACAGGCGAAGAGGAAGGTGGTCACGTTGGAGGATGTTAGGACGGAGTATCAGGGGGAGTTGGACCGTATTGCGGCGATTGATAATAATCAGTTTGCGTTTAATGGGGGGATGAGATGGATGTTTTATGAAGGCAAAATACTGTAGCAGAGGCGTTGATATGGATTGATGGAGTTTTGAGTAACTGTAAAATACCTAAACAGAATCGGGTGATAAGATGGAGAATTTGATATCCATGAAAACATCTTGCCTATGGTTATAGTCCGAGTAATTGTGGAACAATTGAAGTGCGAAGCGGGTAATAATGGAGTGTTTAATTCATTGCCTCCAATTTGTTCATAATAGCGCCGGGGTCTATGGTACTGTACAATGGTAAAAGCTCATGTTCGTCCTTCCTCTCATTACATCCTCATGCCTGAGGAATCTGCGCTCTCTCTGGTGGAGGAGCTCCAGCGATCTGTGTTTGCTGACCCGCATTGGCAGCAATTTCTGGTGCTTGGCGATACAGCACGATTTCGGACTGCTTGAAGTACCTTCGTGCATCTAGATGATGTCAGTACTTGGTTCTTAAGATTGGGTAGACATTGTGATGGAGAGATGCTTGCCTTCGTCAATGAGCACGAGACTTAGGTAATATCTAGTAGAGTACTTCTTGTTGACTTCCCGGAATGTTGGGGTCAGATCGAAGCCGCCTAGGAAAAGTCTGATTGGAATTGTCTCTCCTCTTGATGGGGAGCCGTCCATGATCTATGGCTCTATTAGAATAATCCAGGTACGTATGCTCAGGGCAGCTCACCTCAAATCGCACCAAAGTCTCACTCTCATTGTACTGATTTGGTGCCGCTCCCGTTGTCTCCCGTCTAATAATCGACAGCTCCATATGCTTAATCTTCAATCTAACCAGAAGGAAATAAATCCGTCCAACAATAACATCCTTGAGATGGTATTTCGACTTCGAGTACTCAAACTCGATATGCAGACAATCCTCAATCCCGACATCCATCTTGATCGAGCTGTTCATCTCGGGCGGTATCCGGTACGAGTAGACCCAGATATCCTTCTCCCTGATCACATCCGCCATCCGCCTCGACACCGTGACGCGGACAAAGTAGCGCAGCCGCACGTTGATGCCGCTGTAGGACTCGTATTGCTTCTCCACGTTCTTAAAGTTGAATTCGAAGGTTTGCGGGTGCTGGAGATCGCCGGGCGCTGCTAATTCTTGACCGAGTGAGAGAAACTCGTAGTGATTGCCTCTGTCGAAGAACATCTCTGTAACCAATTGTTAGTTCTGAAGCTCCTATTGCAGCGCCCGTAGCTCCAGAGCAATGCGCCGGGACGTACCAATGGTGCCAATGAACTGGACCTTGATTCCAGTATGCTCTAATCGTTTTCCATCCTTGGGCCGTATGGTGACGGCGCCTTTGACTGATTCCCCGTCCTTGTACAGCGGTGCCTTCTCTCTGCGGTTCTTCTCTGTTTTCATATCCACCATCTGCCTGTCGTCTCCATCTTCCAGCACAATGTCGATATCGACGGGCGTAGAGAAGAAGTAGGACATCTTGTAAAGATGTAGGCGTTATACACCCTCCGTTTGGCGTGGGTGTGGTTTGCTTGGAGGAGGAGGATAGCTGGGGTGAGGTCCACGAGTCGAGGCGGCGTACCTACTGGTACAAGGCTGAGTTGTGCACGGGCCATGTCGACTTCCAGAGCTTCTAAATTTCAATCAGGCTCAACCTTGCAACTGTACAAGCGTCAAAACTCCCCAAGACAACAACTAAAGACCGCTCGACGAAGAGTGAAAGTGCTCAAGCTGTCTTGAGCCTCTTTCACCCGCGCCGTGCACCGCCGGCAGCGACATTCACGCCGTCGTTATGTCTCTCCAACACTATGTCAACAGTGAGTTGCCTATTTTTGATCCCCCCTTTCTACGCAAAATGTCCTTGCAAAGCTTACAACCCATTCTGACAGCCGGGTAGAGAAGGTGCTGGTTATGACTAGTGACTCGAGAACACTCGTGGGAACAATGTTGTCATATGATCAGATGACAAACTTGGTGAGTATTACTACTATCTACCATTTCTTGTTGTGTCAGATCTGACTTTAAGCAGGTTCTATCAGAAACCATTGAACGTATCATCAGACCCCCAGATGATCCAGAGCCATCGAGTGAGATTCCTCATGGACTCTATCTGATCAGGGGTGATAACGTCGTGGTTGTGGGTTTGGTTGATGAGGAGTTGGATGATAGTATTAGTTGGCTGGAGGTTCGTGGGGCTGTTATTGGAGGGGTCAAGCATTCATGATAAGATGATTTGGATGGATGGATGCCATATGGGCGTATGGCTTTGAATGCAAGGATGAGAAAGCAATGTTGCATATTGGGCGTTTGGGAAGGAATGAAAGACCAATTGATATACTTCTGGAAATCATTGGGAGCTCTCAAGGGTTTACGGCTTCTGGATGCTATGGTGAGGTTTCAACTCGTCGCGAAATCGGCAAATATTGCGGTACTGGTTTAAAACGTACTGTACCAAGCGAAGTGGACTTTGTCCCAGAGCAAGTGCCGGCTTTGGATGTTTGGTGCCTGTAGAGATCAGATTCTGGGAGGCGGAAATTATCCTCTGAATACTTCATTCATAAATCATCAATTGCTCTAACGTGTCCATAACGTTAAACGCAGCATCTATAAGCTGCAATACCACCACTCCCAATGCACAACAAAGAAGTCTTTGCCATGCACTTTACCTCTCTTATCCAATTCTACTGTAAGATGCTGGTCTAGCCGAACACTCTCTCCAAAAGGTACTGTCCAAATAGCTCCTCGCCCGGGGTGCCAACAATTCTGGTAATCCTGTTACCCTTCTTAGGATCAAGCCAACCACCATTGTCACCTGGAGCATCGCCCTCCTCTACATCCTCTGCATCAACATCCGAAGAAACAATACTCAGACTCTCCATTGGATTTGTGATGTCAACAGCTCCGGGGCTCTTGACTTGCTCCACGGCACCCCCCTTCTTTCGATTGCGTCGGTCAACGACGTGCATTCCTCTTGTCCATTGACCGGCTGTCTCAACTCGGATATCCTCCGGGGCCTTTGGAGCCTGCATCCACGCAGGTGACGAGCGTGTTAGTACGTACCACACACACAATGGATCATGCAACTCCAAGCCCGGGTTTGTTTGCTTCCTGGTGAGGGATTCGACCTTCTCAAACGTCTTGTTGACGAATACAGAAGTCCACTGTGCCAGAGGGCTCCCAGCTTCGACGAGTGGGTCGAGCTTGGCCTGGAACTCTGTTCGGTACAGCAAATGTGGGCTTGTTATGTCGAGGGGAAACATTGTTAGGTTAAGCTTCCTCGAAAGATTCTTTGGATAAGGTCCCATTGTAGACAACTTCGATGGCACTGGGGGTAGAGTCGATGAAGGATTTGGAGATGTCAATGCGAATACGCGAGCAGTAGCCACAGCGTCTGCATAGGTGTTGAATTCCGCCACAGGCGTAACGTTTCCTTCCACGTCAATGGCACCACCCATGACAACAACCTCTTTCACTCTCAAGAATGTCTCCGGATCCTCCGCAGCGGCCAGTGCCAGGTTCGTCAAGGGTCCAATCGCAACAATAGTGATTGTATCGCGTGGGTTCTCTTTGAGGAGACGAAGTATTTCTTTGTGAGCAGCGACTTGAGAAGGGCGGAATGATTCTACCGAAGTCGCAAATTCGCGGGCTGCTGCAGTCTCTGCCGCAGTTGCGTTTGGTGATGGAGGCTGGAAGAGAGTCTTCCATGTATCAGCTGGAGATAGATGTGGATGCTATTTTTTGTCAGTAGAGCTTAAGCAATTTGGAATAAGTTTTTCACGATAGCTGGACCTCAGCGAAGAAAAGTCTATCCATAATTTCCGCGTATAAACTTTTCCTTGCAGGCATCTGAAAACAAGATGTCAAAAGAGTAGACATACCGAAGTGTGAACACCAGCTAGTCCATCAATTCCATCTATTGAAGAAATTAGCTTTAAACCTTAGGAGACTTTGCACGATTCCATACGAAAATAATCAGCCATGAGGAGCTCATCATCTAGTGGATGTTCAGCACCAACGGCAACAATGGGCTTCGAGCTTTTCATAGCTTCAAACCCTTCAAGTTGACCGCGAGCTCTACGCCACTCCAACTCCTTGTCGATAACATGGAAGAGTGCAACGACATTACGCAGACAACTATAAGACGTCAGCTGAGTATATACAATATGCATGATGCAAATCACCTTTGCACTTCTACATTGCCATAGGTAACAGAAATGAGGAGGATCTCTATCTCCTCGGGTTTTGCAGCCAGCGCCAGTTGCAGAGCTAGGACATCATCCACACCTGAAAGGGGTCAGCCTTGACTTTAAGCCTGGTGGATGTTGCATACCAGGATCTGTGTCAATGATAATACGGTTGAGAGGAGCCATGATTGACGACTTCAAACGAGATGTTGGGGATGGCAGGCTGGCAGCCAAGAGCAAAGAGCAAAGATACAGCTGCTTTAGGTATCCAAGTACTGTAAGACTGTTGAGTAGTTTTTGCCAGTATAGTACAATACGATCTATGAGTCCGTTTGCTATTTGACTTGTTAGTCAGGGAGTCGGGGAGTATTGTACGACAAAGATATAAGCATAGGTAGATAAGTATAAGTAGGTATACGGTTATGTTCGAGGGGCATCCACAGGGTGGGGTAGGTGTAGGTATACATTCTGCCAGAGCCAGTCCCAGAGAGGCAGGCAGGCACAAGTGTGGAAGCGGTGAATCATACCTAGCCCTAGGTAAAGGTCCCGTCCCCCGTCCCCCGTCCCCCGTCCCGTATCGGCACCTAGGTATTAGTCGCCTTCCGTATTATCCAATTTACCGTAACAGTACAGTACAGTACTCTACAGTACAGTTCACGGGCCAGGGCCAGGCTTGAGCCAAGAGACATCACTCACCAAACCGACGGGACACGTCTCCAATGGGCTCATCTTGGACCTCCTAACGCGCACTTACCTACTTCACAGTCTCTACCTACCTTCTTCCTGTGCCCTTCTTCTCCCCTTCCCCCTTTGGCTATTCCTCATTCACCTCCTATCAAGACACCCTCACCAATTCACGGATCCACTGTTGTCTCGACTTCGAGTCGGTGCCACCAGCGTATCCCTTTCTACATTGACACCCAGCTGTTACACCTACGCTTTCTGCACCTTCCACCTCTCATCGAAATCATGGCAGCTCTCAGCACTCTTGCAGGCTGGGCTGCGCTCATCGCGTTCACTGGCGCTTATTGGTACTATCACACGAACTCGTCCAAGAATCGGCGATCGCTAGCCGTGAAAGGGGCAAACAAGCAGGTCGAATCTCGCAATCCGAAAGTCAAGAAGCCTAGGCAAGAAGGGGGGCTTAGCAGCGGTGACCAAGAGGTCAAGTCGGGCGCGAAGAGCCAGAAGAAGAAGACGCAAGTCTCCAAGGCCGAGCGGGAAATTGAGAGCATCCCCAGACCCCAGGCCACCAAAGATGATGGCCGAGATGATGAGATTGACAACAAAGAATTTGCTCGGCAGCTTGCCAGTCTCAAGACGGGGACAATCATGGCCCCTAAATCACAGGCTGTAAACAAACAAAAGTCTGTGAAGCAATCAAGGGCACAAGAGAAGAAGCTCCCAGTTGAGACCAGCTCCGACAATGCAACGGCGCCTTCTTCAGCCACTGGAGGAGATGCTGATGACGATCAATCGCCATTGAATTCACCGGAGCTGAGTGCAACGTCAATGGCTTCAGCAGTGACGGTAAGCTATCCTCCGTCCTCCCCTTACATATTACATATCGCCCTATTCAATGGTTCCTCCAATTAAACTATTGTACTAACTTGTTGATAGAACGGCGATGTCTCAGATATGTTGGAAAAACCGGCCCCAGGTCCCTCCGTTTTGAAGATCACAGAGTCCAGCGCTCCTTCACGCCCAAAGAAGGCAAAGCCAGTGGCTACTTTCGAAGCAGTCGAGACGAAAAAGCAAAGGCAAAACCGCAAGAAGGCTGAGGCTAAGAAGCTTGCCCGCGAAGAGGATGAGAAAGAACGACAAGTTACACTGGAGCAGCAACGCCGGACTGCTAGAATCGCAGAGGGTAGAGCTGCGAAGGACGGAAGTTTATTCACGGCGACCAAAGCACCCACTGAGTCTGCATGGATCGCTTCACCTGACAGTGGAGCTAATGGGAGCAAAGCTGCCAGCACTAGTGTCGACCTCCTCGATACCTATGAACCAAGCAAGACGCCTGCTGCTCCCGCCCCAAAGAAGGTGACTACCGTCCCGGCTGAAGCTCTGTATTCAGAGAGCGAGCTCGCCGGTAGTGACTGGCAAAACAACTTCTCGGCTTTGCCATCGGAGGAAGAACAGACGCGACTGGCAATGGAAGAGTCTGACAACTGGAAGACGGTCAAGGCGAAGGAAAGGCGAAAGCGCGAGAAGGCAGCCCCGACAGGACCACAAAGTTCCGGCGATGAAAGGAACGATTATGGTGTTCCTCCTGTCACCGCCCCATCCGGTCCTGGAAAGAAATGGGCCACTACACTGGTTCACGTGGAGCCAACTGGAGATGTTGTTGAGCGAGAAAGGGAGCTCCAAGACTCTGAGTGGGAAGTTGCCTAGTTTTGGCGTTTTTTGCATGTGCGTCCATCTGCCTTGGGACTCTCAAGGAAAGTTGCTCTTCACAAAGACTCACGCATATTCGGACACTTGTTTCTTTTATCTCTGTACATTGATATTCATATGCGTATCTCTGCGTAGTCTCTATGACTTACCTCTCACGCATCACTCGTGTTTGCATATTGGCACCAGGGTTGGGGTTCAAGGGCATTTTGCATGAGCCCGTCCATGTATTCCAAATTCATTTTTGCTCTTTGGTGGCAAGGCGCATGAGGCCCATTCTCAGTTCAGTGCAATCAAGCAATGGGGGATCAACAAAATTGCGAGGGTTCAGGGCTCTTTTCTTTTATACCGCACGTCTGTACCATCAAACTTCCTGCTGAAAAGCCCAGCTGGTCTACATACTCTATTGATCACAATAGCTAGCAATAACAAACTCATTATTGTGGAACCTCGTGACTGAATTCAGTCGACGCTATTTTGATAAGAGCTATAATTTACATAAGGATGTCGGAAATCATCATCATCCTACCGTGCCGTGGCGTGGCTCGCCCCGATGATTCGCGCAGGGGTCCGTAGGGGACCACCGAAATAACCCCACATGCTTCACGACAGATTTCACCCTGTTTTTAGTAGATTAATTACATAGACCCACTTTAGACCCCTAGGAGGCTTGTTCAGCTAAGCTGATTGGCATGTTTCACTTTTAGTTGCTTACCTAGGTACCTACTTTTTTTTGTTTATTCAGTCGCTAAGAGAGGATTATATTATGCCCCTATTTTATACGCTATTCAGCTTTCTAACTTACCTTAGTAATCCTAGTATATTACTTCCTACTCAAATGATGCACAGAATACAAGATATAGAAATCGTAGATTGAGCGGGGCTGAGAGGCCCAAGCCTTCTAGCATGCATGGATGACCTAGTAGGGAAAGGTTGACGAGTTGAGGGGTGAGATATGCATAGACCATCAAGACTAAGTATCGAGACTGTACGAAGTACGGAGTACAAGTAATAATAGGCATGCCTAATAATGATCAAACGAAGGAAACTCAGTTATAACGCAAAGAAGTTCTCCATCAGGAATCATCTACCGATTGTAGTAACTCTCATCACCTCACATAAAGGACTGGCGTTTAAAGTACCCCGATTAGGCTTGCCTATCTGAACTATTCACCTAATTGCACTCCTCAATTCACCTCTCAGGCAGGAAACGCGTCTACGAATTCTCCGAATGATATGACTTGAATCATAAGACTACTTCTAATCCTATAATCTCCAATTACGACTTGGCTCTGCATTGCAGGTTGATATCAAAAGTGCATTCGCTGCACTCTTACTGCACCGTTCTGTATTAGGGGGAGTCCCGGTCCCGTTCTTAGTGCAGTTACAGTAGTGGGAAATGAAATGGGGGAAGCTGGCGACGAATCTCTTTCCAATTCATGATACACATAAGACGGCAACATCTATTCTACAGTACATTTACCTCGCCCAGCAATAGCAATCTACGGCACAGTCAATTGAAAGCCTTCGCTGGCCGAGGCTCAGCCATTTCTTCCTGTTGGACCACGCTCAAAGCGAGACAAAGGCACCACCACGCGAGATCAAGCTTCATCTTACGACGATTCCGTCCAGCGCCTCTTCGACACGAAAAGTTGCGCCATTGGATTGGATTGAATCAAATCGTCTCTGACACACAGCCAGAGCAGAGATACGTGTTCAATCGCGCTTACAGCGAATGCCTGATGCAGTCCTGCAAGTGGACTCCATATTAATTTGGGAAGGATTCGAGGCTTGGATCGTCCCTGATTGTTGGAGATCTTGATCGCCTCCCGAAACAGCCGCAACTCCTGATAAAGTATACGGGGTACACTACAGCAAGACTCGAATTCGTTTAAAGCCGTTCTTCATGCCTTCATAATTGACTCGTTCCTCGAGCCCACGACATACCGTACCCCTCCTCCTTAGCCACCCCACTCAACTCCACGCCCAGGATGTCGCTCGATGTTGCGCTCCAGTCTGTCGCCTTCTACGTCCTATCATGTAGTACCTGCTCCAAAATCAGCCATCGGCGGAAAGCGAAAGCACAGGCTAGGAAAGAACGTGCGGAGAAAGTTGAGCTGGAAATAGAGCAACCGGGCCTGTATCGACATCCTTCTCCTTTTTCTACGAATCCGTACTGGACCGAGGAAATCATGATGGGACCTGGTCCGCCCAAGAAGAACGACAAAGGGAGTAGTAAGAATACAAGTCAAATGGCATTGAATAATGCGGAGAGCAGTTATGCGGGAAGTACTGCTGTGAGTACGGTGCCGTCGAGCAGCCCAACGGCATTTACGGAGGGGTCGCGAATATCTGGCGAAGGTTGGAATCGAAAACGATATCAACGGGAGGATGAGGCGCTTTGGGGGTTTGATATCCAGGGGTCGAGTCAGAAAATAAAGGATGCAATTGCGAAAGCAGGCTCGTCGGCGAGAGACACTGCGGGCCGTCTTCTGGAAACCCGATTAAACAGGAGTGCCCCAATTAAAGAGGAATCCCCAGGTCCTTATTATTTGCAGGCCAAAAATCCACCGGTCAATGATTTACACCCACCTGTGGTCAGCACACAACCTTCCAGCCGGCATGAAACAAGATGGATGCTTCAACCTCCACCCTCGGCGAAAGTGATGGAAGGCAAAGTTAGGGTGAATAGAAGTCGGGCTGGCAGCAATACAAGCAGCCAAAAGAATACCCTCGGCCGACAAGCGACCGGACGGCTCATGGAAGAAAGAATGCAAAATGAAGTGACTCCTTCACGAACGGATTCGAGGTCTAAATCGTTCATGGAAGAACGTTTACCAAACGAGTTAACCCCTTCACGGACAGAATCGAGGTCTAAATCCTCTAGATCAAGTCGGCTAAGAGCACAACGTCGAGATCGAAGCCAATCGCCTTACTCATCTGATGATTCGATTGATGTCCCAAGGAGGAAGAGGAAGCCTCCGCCTATTACCATCAACACCCCAGGAAGTTCATCTCGAGACACATTCGAGCAAACTTCTGTCACCTTGAAATCCTCTCGTCCTTCGACGGGAACGTCAGAGATGAGAGAACGGCCATCGAGGCCTTTTCTGAGCACAATTGTGAGCTCTTCGACCAATGTTCCCACGGTAAACGGTATTGATCCTAAACCACTACGGCAACGCTCCACGCGGGCAACAAATAGTGCCTTGAATTCGAGAGACCCATCACCAGCCCACCAACTTCCGCCAAACGAGAATTCTACGCCGGCATCGATACCAGACATAGAATCGAAAAAGCAAGAGCTTACTGTACCACACGTTGCATACATACAAAATTCAGATTAGGACACTTTCTTTCTTTCTTGTTTATATATTCAGGGGCGGAGCATCGGGCCGGGTGTCCGAAAACACAATCGTTTTGTCTTATTTCATATGTCTTTTCAAATTCAATCGTTTTGAGTTTGGGTACAAAATGGGGTCAAGCATGCGTGGAGTTGGGTGTTGCATTTTAGGAACAAAGACTGCATGCATGCATTTCGGTGGGCTTCTGATAATGCATTTGCGTCTGGATACTAGGTAGGAGGTATAAAAAGCTGAAATAAAAGAAGTTATATAAATCCTTGTTTGAATGAATATTGTTGTATACAAGCTACCCACTCACTGACAATAGAGCTCTGTTGTAACCCTTATACCCTGGTATCAAACGCCGGCAACGTTTCGTACATTTTGCAATAAACCGCCTCAACTCCTGCCCTCATACATGTACACTCACAGCCATCCCGTGATCGAATTATCATAGATGCATACTCCTCCTCATCATCCTCTGCCAACCCTCTCATTCTCTCTTCCATAGCTCTACTCAACGCCTCATCATCCAACCTTCCACCTACACCATTTACATTCGCAGTTCCATTAGCAGTAGCAATCCCCACTACTCACCCCCTCAGCCCCCAGTATCCCCATCCATCCTAACCTCCCCATTAACAATCCGTCCCGTCTGAAACGTCCCATCGGCCCACGCACTGCTCCTCTCCGCCCCCTCCCCCATCCCAGTCCCAGTCCCATTTCCATTCACCAGCCTCTCCCCATCACTCCCACCATCCCTCGCCAACGCCTCCGCAACCTCCTCCTGACTCCTAAACTCCAGCCAACTGCTCCCCCTCCCCTCTACCTCCACTCTCAGCAATCGAATCCGATCTGTCATGCGTGCGATCACTACCTCGTTTTCTCGAATAGCATCTACGCAATCCTGGTCCGGAGGCTCGCTCTCTGCGAACGGTTTCAGTTGTTCGTTCGAGTAGTCGAGGTGTGCGATGCTGTTGCGGAGTTCGGCGGCTTTGAGGTGCAGGGTTGAGAGGGGGAGGTCTTTTAGGGCAGAGGCGAAACGGGAGGGGGATATTGGGGGGGCTTCTGATGACATTTTTTGGTTTCTTTTTGTTTGCTTTTGT
>QGMF01000387.1:0-34331 GCA_007821475.1 Lachnellula arida | reverse complement strand
CCTGCGGGCCATTTCGGCATCGGCGTCGCGCTGCTTTGGGGTGGAGTCTCCGCGTCGGCCCATTTCGCGAATGCGACGATGATGGGGGGTGGTGATGAGGAGGAGTTGGAGTTGGAGGGGGAGGGGGGAGGGAATCGTAGATGCACAGGAAATGCGCATGAGGGTCTGCGAACTCCTCAATAATGCTATCGTACCACCAGTTATAAGATGCCGGGTTATCGCGCGGAAAGGCGAGGAGGGAGATGGCGTTGTTGCTGAATGCTGAGAGGTAGATTTCTGTGATGGCTGCTGTGTCTGAGAGTTTTGCTGGGCGGATTTGAAGCGGCATTTCGAGCGTGGATATAAATTATCTCTTGCTTTTTATAAGAAAGAAGAAAAAAAGGGATTGATGGTTTGATTGTTTGATTAACTTAACTTGGATAAAGATTGAGATACGCAGTAAGAGGATGAAGGGAAGTGAGATTGTAACTTACGGTACGCTAGTACGTGCTACGCTGATTTATAGAAAATATTTCTAGGTAATCGAAGGGAAGGGAGAGAGACGATATGACGCCGCGGATGACGCCGCACTTACTTACTATCACCTAGACGCGCCGTGCCGTGGTTCGTCAGCTTACATGCGTGCAATGTGCATGAGGCTTCTCGGTGTGAGTCAGTAATCCTCTCACTATCTAACTGTCATTTCAAGCCGAACACGAAAACTCTTTTCTTTCACAACACCACGAAATAACACAAGACAGCACATAGTAAAGTATAAAGAATCTTATGCAGAAAACCCCCTATGTGAGTACAAAGCACGTGGACCGGCCAAGCTGCTGCAAGGGCATTTATGCAAAATCCGGGGACCCCGCTTCCTTTTCCTTCTTTTCCATCCCTTCCATCCCATCCTATCCCATCATTTCATTTCATCCCATTCCATCCCATTTAGTCGCGGCCGGCTGCATACGGTAAATAACGATTTAATATCCGAGTATTTGCCCAATTCCATACAGCCACCTACAGCTACGGATAAAATATTCGGCTTGCGTTCGCATCCAGTCCAGTTACGGAGCATATCTCAAGTTGAGTACGGGGTGACGAGCATCATTATTAGGCTTAATGCAGGCATGTTCTGGGTTTGGTAGAGCGCGTGGAGAGGGAAGAGGAAGAGTACACGTTTCTCCAACGCGGGAGTGAGGAGCGGGGGATTTATATCCTGTCCCTTTCCTGCGAGCGAGCGCGAGAAGATTTGAGATATTGAGATCACAAACCAGTGCAGTCTGGTTTATATTCTCCATTCATTATCTATATTTCCTCGTACATACACCATCTCCACCCAACCCCACCGCACTCCACCAACAATGAAATCCACCCCCCTCCTGCCAACCATCCTCCTCATCCTCCTCCCCTTCCCACCCACCAACGCAACAGATTACATCCCCCCCTCCCTCACAACCACCCCCCTAAACCCCCACACCCCCATCTACCTCGGCGACGTCTTCTGGCCACCCACAATGAGCCTCATAGCCTGGCTCCCCAGCGAACAAGTAACGCCCACAGAATGGTGCTGGAAGGCGACTGATGCGTCTGATAACCGGCTCTTTAGTCTCGGGGGTGTGGATGCGTTGAGGATTCATGATTATTTTGGCGGTTCCGGTTCTGTTTCCGTTTCCGAAGGAAATTCCATTTCCGCAGGAAATGGAAACGGGGAAGGTAGCGAGGAAGGAAATGGGAATGGAAATGGGGAGGGGAAGAAGGGCAATGCTTATATCACCCGAGAAGGCAAAAAATGGGCCGATTGCCGCATTACGCCCGAGAGCGGTCGCATGGGTGCGTGTGAAGGCGTCAGGGGCTGGGATTGCGAGGGCGGGCATCGGTGGACGGGGCCCGGGAGTCGGCGGTGGAGTTGTTGGGTTAGGGATGTGGAGGCGTTTGAGCGGGAGAGGGCGGTGAGGAATGGGACGCTGGGAAGAGGAGGAGAGGGGAAGGGGAAAGTGGCGGCGGGAGGGGGGATTACGGATGCGATGGGAACGGGAACGGGTACGGGGACGGAGGTTGTGACGGGGGCTATGGCTAGTGGTTCGTTTGTGGGGGCGTTTACGGCGGGTGTTACGGGGGTTTGAGAAGGAGGGGATTAGGGGGATTTGTTGATAGGGTTTTGAGGAGGGAGGCTGTTGTTTGATATGATTGATATGATATGTGCAGGTTGGAATTGGTAGAAGTATGTACAAAGTTGAAGAAAGACAGTAAATGAATAATGGGCCTCGAAGTGACTTGGCTTTACTATCAAACGGCCTTCGCAGCCATAGCAGCAGCATGAGGGACAATCAGAGTATCAAACTCAGAAGTCCCGTAATAGATCGTGTTCCCATCGTTAGCCGTCTGGCCCCCGGAGAGCGTGTCTCCATACTGCCAATACATATCCCCAGCAGTCTGGGTATTGATCACCCATTGCTGCCATTGCAGATCTTCCGTGTGGTTGGTTGGCCCGTACTCCTCGAGAATCACTGGTTTGCCGAGGGCAGTGCCAACGTCGGCGTGGGCCTGGATCCATTGCTGAGCCCACGTGTCGTTTTCTCCCCATGACGAGGGATACAAGTGGTACGTGCCAAAGTCGATGGTGGAAATAGCGAGGTTGTCATGGAAGCTTTCACCTTCGCCTGAGCTGTAGGGATAGTCGCCAGTGGCGCCGCCGCTGAGACCAAATCCTTCATCGCCAACGGTGACCATGTCTATAATCCAGCACGAGTCAGTACTTGTCCATCTAAAAATTCGGACCAAGCGAGAAAGGAACCTCTTACGGTTTGGATCTAATCCTTTGATGTACGCTGAAGTTGTATTGACCCAACTTGTAATCACAGATGTGGCACATCCATTGCAACGCGGTTCATTTGCAAGTTCCCAAGCAAAGATATTCTTCGATGTCTTGTATCGAGCCACAACAGCAGCAATGTATTTCTGATACTGAGCTTGAGCTGCACTGGAATTATACCATGCAGTGTTAGACGAGAGACCATAGTAGCTGACGTACGCAGCCATGCCGCCATAATCACTCCAATTGTTGACAAAGTTGATGATCAGACTGATGTTATGAGCTTCAGCGGATTGTACGACGTAGTCGAGGCGTTCCAGTCCGTCGCTTCCTGTGTTGATCACAGGATCTGAGCCATTGATGAATGATTGATACCAGACGGTTCCGGAGCTAGGTGTGGAAGTCACGTCGTTGAAGCCCCAGACACGGAGAACTTTCAACTCGCTCTAATTGTACTCAGTATGTTGACCTTCCGTGAGGAAATAGACTCTTACCGCTGCCAGGTGGGTCATAACAGTGTCAACATCGGAATTGTTGGTCAGAAACCCAATCCAATAGGTATTGGTGCCTGCAAAGTATTGGGCCTTGCCATCGATTGAGAAAACATGGTCCGATGGTTTTGCGTAACTACTAAAGGCAGCAGTTGCGACGGAAACCACCGCGCAAGCAGATAGGATTGAAGAAATTCTCATAATGAATACGCTACTCGTTCAAAGTTGGATGAAGAGAAAGTTAAGGAGCGAGATCGCGACTTTTAATGCAAAGGAACAAATACATCTCATATGGAATTAAAGGAAAAACATCCGTCGGCTCACCACATTGATGAGTTCTAGGGCAAATAGAAAGCCCAGTTGCTCCCAATTTGACCAGGTAAACTTAATATCAGACAGAGTGCCCCACAGAAAGTGTGGAGAGCATCGTTCCCGCCTATCGAGCCTGAGAAACTCTCCTCCACAGGGACAAGGAGCATGCATACAGCCTTGCTTGTGGCAGAAATACAGGGTCCTGGTCCTGCAAATGAAAGGAAATCCCTTGCTTGATTTTCATGTCACCAGATCGTGGGGTAAGAGGCGGTTGAATTGCTCGGGTCGCTGGCGCCGAGACCTTCCGTCCCTGATTTGTTCAAGTGTACTTTGTCCTCTTTATCCGAAGACGGGCCCAAGTGTGATGGGGTAAGGTTATTTGGTGGTGATTGTGGCAATCTCAGTTGAATTCATGGAGTACTGCCACAGGTCTTGAGCTTGATGAAGGAAGAAGTCTCAAACAGAGTCGGAGATTATTTTGCCGTCCCGCTTTAATCTCACGTAGTCACATGACTGTCCCCTATTTCAGGGGCATTCTTTCGTTCTTTTGGCATGCAACCTCTGTAAACCCCTCTTACTTATTCTTTCAACCTTCCCAATGCCTCATTCCACGCCCCGTTGTTTTTGTATTTAGCTGTGGCGTTTGCAAGGTATATATTAACACCTTGCCTAATTAAGAGCCTCGGCGAAGGTGGAGAAACAGGTTACAGGGAGACGGAAACGACTCTATTCGGAGTATTAAATGATGCTCGCTCGTATTCATCAAGTCGCGCCCCACTACTATACGGAGTAGTAGACATGACGAGATGGTGATCCGGAGTATAAGAAAACCCTTTTCATATCAAAAATTTTTCCTTCTTCCCTTCTTCCCATCTTTCTGGTCTCCAAATCCCCTCATGTATTACCTCGCAGCTTTAACCGTGGCGACGGTCGCATCTGCCGCATTTACACCTCAACCGGCAGACTACTCGACTAAGTTGAACGCCCGGCATGTTGGCCAATCGTCAACAATCAAAGCGAGAAGTGCCACCGATGCCAATGCCACTACGAAAATAAGCTCCACCCAGCAACTAATTTACGACATCAACGTTCAGCTTGGCCCTGTGAACACCACGCTGCTCGTCGACTCCGGTAGTTTCTCATTATGGACGGTGCAGCAAGACTACAACTGCAGCGATGGCTACAATATCTTCCCACAGTCCGACTGCAATCTGGTCGGGTCCTGGGATCCATCTGCCGACAGCGACGCCGAGCCATATGAGGGCGCGACTTACTACGAAGAATACGGCTCGGGATTTGCTCAGGGCTCCGCATACAATACCACGGTGACCGTCGCCGGCATCACTATCGATCGATACCCCATCGGCTATGCATCCGAGATTAGCTTTAGTGGTGGTGATGGCATTGCGAGTGGCATCATAGGCCTTGGCATGGGTATTGCGACCGGCTTCCACAATGCCACGACCTATGCGACACTTCAACCCGACGGGTTTTTTGACCTGCTCAAGGACAAACTCAGTGCGTGGCAGTTTGCAATTACGCTGGCCCAAGGAATATCCGATGGCGCGACGTTGACCTCTAACCACGGCACGCTCGCCTTTGGCGGCCTCTCCGAAGACATGTTGGAGGACATCAGCGACGCTTCATTTGCAACTGTCAACATCTCAGCGGCTGATACTGAGAGCGGATATGCGTACTGGGGAGGAGTTGTCGACGGCTGGACCTACCCAACCAATACGACCACATCCGGCTATGCCACGCCTTTCAGCTCCGACGTCCTCTTCGACTCCGGAACCGCCTACATGGTCCTGGATCGAGGCACCTTTGCGGCTTATAACTCCCTCTGGAGCGGGGGCTCGGAGTTGCGAAGGACCAATCAGACCAACTCACCCAGTTACTATTATATCGACTGCAATGCGACGGCGCCGGACTTGTCAATTATCATTGGGGGCCAGACTCGGAACATCTCGTCGGAAGATTTGATATATCGGTATCCTAATGGAACATGTATGTCCTCTGTTACGCCTGATACTAACTCGCCGCATGACATTCTTGGGGCGCCTTTTTTCAAGAGTAATGTGGTTGTTTTTGATGGAGATGAAAAGGCAATTCATGTTGCGCAGAAATTGCGGGCCGAAGGATAATACAGTTTCCTTTATTAATTGCATAAACAGTTCTTTGTTGTAAATAAAACGATACTCTTATAGTTGAGTTTAAAGCATACAATTAAAATTATTGGATAATTGTAACCATCAAGGTGTAGATGTGGTGATTAGACTTGAGCTGCAAAATTACTTACAAAATGACAGCTTTAATCTCTCGTAGTCACATGACTACCCCTTTCAGCATCCTTTTGTTCTTTTGGTATAGGTAATCTCTGTAAATCCCTTTTACTTATTCATTCAACTTTCCCAATGCTTCATCTCCCCCCCCCCCCCCCCCCATCTAAAACTTCTCAGCAGCAGGCCTCATATCCAACTCATGCGTCCACAACTCCGGCCCCTGCTGCGAAAGCCAAAGATACGTCTTCCCCACCGCATCAGCACTCATCTTCGTCCCCACCCTCTGCGCCTCGCCCTCCGCATCCTCAATCCCCCCATTCGCAATCGTATGCACAACATGCACGCCCTTGGCACTAAACTCCCTCGCCAGCGTCTGCGCCAGCTGTCTCACGCCCGCCCGCCCGGCCCCATACGTCGCATACTCGGCATTACACCTCAGCGCGCCCAGCGTGCCCGTAAAAATCAGCGTGCCTTTCTTCTGACCCGTCTCCGACAGCGGGGCCTCGCCGTGGTGCGCGAAGAACAGCTTGAGCGCCTCCTGCGCGAACGCGAAGGCGCCGCCGACGTACTGCTCGAGGCTGGAGGTGAACTCCTCGTACGTCTCGTCCAGGAAGGGCTTTTTGGACGCGTGCTTGACGGAGTAGACGGCTACTTTGAGCTTGAGGTTCTGGAAGGAGCGGTGCGCGCGGATCGATTGGAAGGCGGATTGGAGCTGCGTGGGTGAGGTGTCACTGGGGAATGCCTCGATGATACTCCCTGGGGATGTCTCTTTTAGGTTTGCGCGCACGCTGGTGAGGTTTTCGGGGCGGCGGGCGAGGAGGGCGACGGCTAGGTTTCCGTGGGAGGGGTGGGAGAGGATGCGGGCTATGCCGGTTCCCTGCAAGTATATGTGAGTTTTGTGTTTGATTGAGATGTTCTTGATGATTGAAATCATTCGAGACAATATAAAGGAGCTGCATAAGAGTTACAGTTGAGTAGCAGACTTACAGTGTTTGGACCAGCACCAATGATAATAGCAAGACCAGAGGGGGGCATTTTCACGTTTCTTTGTTATATATTTCCAACTAACTTAAGACAGGATAGATATATGAGGAAGAAACAATCACACGAAGAAATGTTTATATTCGACCCCTCACGTCAGGTACCAAATGACGTTCTGGTTCCTTAACTCCGATTTTATGTCCGATAACATCATCTCCGATACGACTTCGCGGGGTCAATACCAAGAAAGCACTTAATGTCACAAAACATAATGTTTCCGTTCTCGAGTCACAGTCCTCAAGTCACAGAACAAAGAGCCTGTAAAATCGCAAAACGACTCTTATTAGGTTCTAAGTATAATTAGTTATATTAAGCAGAATCCCTTCACCCTCACCCAACATGCCTATCCGAAAATCCACTACGATATGTGTGCCAACTTCTACCGTCTACCAAGCATATTTCCCATAAGAAGATAATGTGAACTCTGCCCAAAACCTCACCTCTACTTAAATTCCTCATGCAGTTTATCCCAGTCAACTCCTCCCTCACCCGCATCCGCATCCCCACCGTGCTCCCTGTTCCGCTCCTTGATATGGTCGTCCATCTGCGCCACCATCTCTTCGGTCAACGGCGGCCTGTCCTCTTCTGCAGGACGAGGGTTCCCTCGAGTATCCGCAGTGTATACAGAGGAAGTCCACGTCTTACGCCCTTCCATAATTCGCCGCGTGCGCTCACGGTCTGATTCGATACGTCCGTTGCTCCACACAGACTCGTTTCCGGTCCGGCGATACTCGTTGATGAGGTTTTCTACCGTGGAGGGAGCTTGGTGGCTGTGCGTAGGATCTGATACGTTGCGCATTGGGAGCCGCAGTGGCTGGGGAGTCAGTGACCGGCCATCATCATGCTCGCGGTCAGGGTTTTCTTGCTCGTCTCTCATCGTTGGCTCCGCGCGCACTGTGCCGAAAGAATCTCGGCGGTCGAGCTCTGTGGCTCCGTGTTCAGGATATGGCTCATCTTCGTCATCATCATCATCGTAATGCGCATAGCGGATTGGCGAGAAAGGACGAGGTTTGATACCAGTTGGTGAAATTGGCTTTTCAATGATACTCCAAGGCGTACGGCCTGCAGACGATGGAGCGATTGTGCTCTCCTCATCGAAATGTCTCCGCAGTCCTCCAATAGTCGTCGCATGTGCTGACTGTCTAGTATCATCAGGCGCCGAAGACGGTAGTGACTCTGCTCTCACCGGGTTGCCTGCGGGTACCCAGGTCTGCATGTCCCTCTTGGCGCTTGTCGGAGAAGCAAAGATCGGAGGTGGACTGCTTGTAGTTGATCGGTATTCAGGCGCTGGGGTTACTTGACGTGCGAGCGGATTGTATTCCGGTAAGGTTGTTGTGATCGAGTTGTGTGCTGCGGTACTTGGCGGCGGAGCTTGTGGCATTGGGTCGGTTTTGTGAACCCATGCCTTGACTCTCTCAAGTCCTATGCCGCCTTTGTGATCGTCTTGCTCCGTTTCTTTGCCCTTGTTCTTTCTGCTTCTCCTCCGAACAAACCATATCAGGAAAGCTGTGAGTATGGCAACAGCTGGGACTACGCTTCCGACCACGATAGCAATATTTACACCCCCTGTTTTCTTGCTACCTCCAGGTGATGCTAGCGGAAAGGAGAGTTAGCTGTAAGTCTTTGGGAAATTTTCGGGATACAGAGTACAGGAAAATGATTCAGGAGCCGAGACATTCTTGGAAATATTTGCGAAGGTGGACGCGCCAAAAGGAAATAACTAGGCTTCCTCATAACTTACCAGCCGGTGTTGCTGAATTTGACGATGTTACACTTGTGACAAAGGTCGTTGGCTTGCCATTGGGTTGAACGATGGTAGTTGTTGCTAGTATCCTAAGAAAATAGCTATTAGTACTGTAAGAATGCAGGTGTCAAGGATATATGCACGTACGTTGTAGCAGCCACACCCTGAGAAATTGATACCGGAACCCAAAAAGTCCTGGTTACACCAATCTCCGTAGCAGTCTCAGTTGTCAAAGTGCTCGAATAGAAATTCGTCGTTGTCGCTTCAACATTTGAGTTGGTTGTTGTCGAGGAACCGTCAACTACCACGGTAAAAGTTGGCGTCTGGGTTACAACTGCGAATGTCGTTCTGGAAGCTGTCAGTATACCGGTTGCTGATGATGATGGCTGTTGAGCAACCACGCCCCTGATGGGTGTGCAGGCCCAGAAGAACAAGATATATGAGAGGAACGGTAGTCTTTTTGGCCGCCTGTTGGTAAGCATTAGTGTGAGACAATGAACTGAATCATCATTATTCAATACAGAGCAAACACCCAACCCAAGGAAACGATGGCAGAATCGGAATCGGTTCTACCACTTGGTGGAACCAAGGGTCTGTTGCAGTACTGGTCTGTTGGAATAATATCCCGCTTTAATTCTCGTAGTGTAGTAGCTCAAAATTGACAAATAGATTAGTAGGAACGTACGACGATGCTGAAGATGGGTCTCCATTTCTTGATGATGCGGAAGCAGCAGAGGCGGAGGATACTGAGGCGAGGGATGCTGATGCCACAGCTGATGCCTTTGACGCTGATTGCATCGCTGCTAAGGATGAAGCCTCTGGAGAACCTTCCATGATGACTAGCTGTCCGGGGCTAATAGGGTATTGACAGTATGGTCGTTTCAACGATAAGAAATGGTGCAAAAGACGGAGGTGGTCTTTAGGATCTGTCTGGGTTGGAGGTTGGAGGTTGGAAGGAAGGAAGAAAGTCCAGTCCCACCATGCTCCTGAAGACTCATTGATCCAGCAAGTACTGATATGTGAATACGTCTTGAAATCAACTGTGATTCATCGCATTCAATGTCGCCAAGTCGAACATGTCCTCCTACGTTGTTACTCAAAGCCAAAGCATAACTCACGTCTTAGAACTACCGAGTGAGTTTGGTGGTGGAAGTTTTGTTGCCTTTTGGCGATAATAGACGGCAAGAGCAGGTTGTTGAAAGTTACTTTGCCGGTGAGGTTGAGGTCGAGTTGGAATTGAACCTTTTTAATTACTTGCACACAATGTTCATACATGAATCAATTCAAGGGAAGACTGTGAGTCACATAGTTCAGTGCCTTGCGGCGCATATCAAGTAACAATTTCGAAAAGGTCCCCGGATCGATGGCTCGAAGAATATTTCACGGCTTCTGGGTGGTTTCCAGGAATCTGAATACTCTCAGATCAGCCAGCTTCCCATTCCGCACAGTTTACACGAGACCATGCGACCTGCTGTCTTGTCAGAAAATCTGCATTGTTGCGGTCCAGTTCCTTTTCGACTATCCGCGGTTCACTGGACCCAAAAAACATGACAACGTGCTTGTACTTATTGAAAAACACCCACAGCAGCAACACAATCACCATCCAAGACACGGGATGCCTCGTCGAGGTATTCCCTCCAGCTTTGGATCCAAGCATGCTCATCATCTATCACCAGTCTAGCTACCTCCAGGGTTCTCAGGGTCATGAATCCTGATCAATTTTTCGAAGCTGATAATACCAGTGAAGCTAGACACATCGAAGCGGACGAAGCACAGTCTCCAGTGACGATACGAGCTCTTTTTACAGGAATGGAAACTGACTACACCGCCGCACCATCATCGCCACCAAGTGTCAAGGGCAGACGCAGTTGAGCCGTCTACCTGTTCAACGAAGTGCTCATCCCTGAAGGCTGCTGCTACCCCCTTTACCATCCAACGCCCAGCAAATCCAATAGTCCAACGAGGATGCTCAATTAAGTATCCCAGGCTTTACCATAAATCCCGCCGGCCCAAATCGCTTCTCTAGACTAGGAGCGAATGCGACGACGTCTATCACGGTAAAAACGTCGATTACTAGATCCGCCTCCACTTCCCGCGTCCGAGGGCTTTCGGTAGACGAACCAGCTGTACGGAAAAGACGTTTCCACGGTTCGAAGTACAAATAGGTGCCAGCAAAGAGGAGAGCAAAAAACACAGATAAAACCCTTACTGCTTGCACTTCCGCTTCGTCATAGGGCGCGAAACAGAGCCCTCCTCCACAATAGAATTCGCAGTTGTCGTGCGTCTCTTGCGTAATCCATTCTCTCCAGGCCGGTACGGGTGGTTGGGTGCAACGATCCGCTGAACAACCTCCGTGGCCACATGGTGGGAATACTACTACCCCGATGAAGTGTCTTCAAAGGGGTTAGTTTGGATTGACTCGTAATAAGGGGCGCACGTACCTTGATTGCCCTGACGGTAATACAGCTCTGGGTATTTGGAAAGTATTTATTGTAGCCAGGGGTTTTATTGTGGCAACATTTCGAGCGATGCCCAACGACTGCTTCTTCGGTATCGATAAATGCAATGATCGAGTCGCAAGTTGCCTGAGAAGTGAAGTACGACGTGGGAGGTGAGCTTGGATTGCCAGTGAGAATTGGAATGAAGCTTTCTGAACGATACCCATTTGGGCTAAAGTGCTGGTAGACCTTAACATTTCGAATCTTGATCGCGTATTAGCTATGATCAGTTATTGTTTTTGATATGCGCGTATTGCGTGTTGTATGCTATAGATAATATTCTTATGAAATAAGTTGCGAGTGGCTATTAGATTATAATTTGTACTCGTGGGATGACATAACTTCCGCGCAAAAGAAAGACTAACATTTACCGCGAGGTCATGGCCAATGTCCTAGAAACTCGGGCCCAGCAATTATTAGGGTTAGCGCTAGGTTTCTTGTGCTAACTAATCAGGCAAAGAAGCTATCTATCGATCCAGCCTTGCTCATCTGTGGCCGCCTTGTTGTTGAAACTCCTAATAATCGGAAATTTTAACACTTAAATAGTTAGAAACACGGCATCCAGAAACACACCGGGACTATCTAACATTTGTACTCCGGGTTTGAGCTTGTTTAAAGACTCGGTATGTAGGAACAGTGCGGGAATATCGCGATGTGGAGTTGAAGGTATAGCTGCATTATAGGAAATGTAGTAGGAGCCAGTTATATACTAGTGGAGGCTTAAGGCCTCACAGTCACCCGTCTTCCTAAAGAAGCCCTTACTCCATTCTGAATACTCCTAATACTGCTTAAATCTCCTTTCAAGACCCCTGTTAGAACTGCATAGCCACGCTCCTTCTAACCATGTCTACCAAGCATGCAAGTAATATATTTTTCCCCCGGCACTAAATTTGCTATTTTGCCGCCATATCCTCCACATTCCACCACACCGCGTGTATAGTATATGTCAAGGGTATGTCGGAGATGGGGAATTGCTAGTAAGGGAGCGAGGCTATAAGATGTCTCAAGGTGTGAAATAAGCTATTAACTCCTTTAGTACGGCCTTCTCCATAAAGGCCTCCGCTACTTAAAGAAACTTTGCGGAAGATAGGAAAAAGCGGCACCAATTTATAATATGTCAGGCGGCGTGAGACATTAAAAGTTCAACCATCGTGAGTGCCGCTGTTGTCTATGTAGCATAAGGAGCATTAGGTTATGTGGAGAAGGCTATAAAGCACTATAGGAGTTAATAGACGGCGAACCAATGCGTATATTGACTAAGTCGAGAAGAAGAGCTGCAAGAGATAAGGTATCCAGAAGAAGAAGGTTCCACTAAACCAGAGGGGGAAGAGCAAAATAAAAACCGCTGCATTCATGGTGATTTGGTGTCGTGGAAAGAAACCACAGAGGAGAGCAAAAACCCCAGCACTTGTTCAGAGATATCACATCCTGCAAACCCTTTCCTGCCAACCATCGAGACATCTGTTTCATATACCTCGTCTTTTTCTTCGGCACAGAAATGCAGGCACGGCTTCATCTCTCAGATCAAGAACGCCAATGCAGGTACGACCTGTCACGCAATGCCAATTAGGTCTGAACCCCACAAACCACTCGCCCCTCAAGCTTCGAATAACAGTGCAAACACACCTTCACCTCTCTCAGGTCAAAATCGTAAAGACTCTTTCAACCATAGCTTTCTCAAAACAACAGCATCAGCTGGGAGCCGTAGTATCGGTACACCGTCCCCGTCACTTACAGCCGAGGGAATTCATTCGATGGGTTGTTTGAAGGCGTGTTGGTAACTTGGTCCGCAGAATCAGATCTTCTCTCTAAGTCGAGCGGTGCACGTAGAATCTTAGGCCTGCACGAAGAATCTTAGGCCTGCACGAGTATATACTTACCATACTAGGTAGATCTTCAATATAACCTAACGCAGTCTCCCACAATTAGTCCCTCAGGCGCACTCTGGATGCAAAGAAAGGGGCTCGCTAGATTACCCCGCATTTCCTAATCCGGAAATGATATTAAAGGGGTGAGATGCTCGCTTGAGCACGCTGCACAAGACATCTCCTGAATACCTGCTGTCAAAAATATATTTGCTATCATTTACTATAAAGAACGCAGATCTCACCTCTTTGTAATAACCTCTCACACCCTCACTCTCACACCTTCACATGCACCCCCATCCCATCATCCCACCCGCATGATCCGTTTCCCTCCGTCCTGCCTTATCATCCATCCGACCCGTGCCCCTCCTTTTCATTACTTACCCCACCTACTCACTCACTCTACTGTAACCTCCGACCTCCGACACCCGTGCACAAAAACAAGCACAAGCACAAGTACCCCGCATTCCGGTCTCGCAAGTTACAAGCTTCTTTTTACCCGTGCTCCGTGCTCCGTAAATCCGTACCAGGCCCAGGTATGTGATCATGGTCACACCACCAATAAAGATTCTAGAATTCCTCCGTAGATCATCTTATCAGATCATGCTCATGCTTTCTCTCTCACTCTCATGCCATATCCATGCCATCTTATCTCCTACCTCCGAATCTCCGCTTCTCTCCTCCTCTTCCTCACTTCCTCACTTCCTCACTCGTAAACGTACTCGTACTCGCAAAAAAAGCAAATCGCTACCCGTAATAATAATGCTCCATAAGCATATCAAAAAATACAACACAACTTGTAATCTAATCCGACTACCTAATCTATACGAGATGCGCTGCTGCGGAACGAAAAACATAAACGATGAAGAGTATAGCTGCATACTTACCCAACTAAGATATATTACCTAGCGGTGAGAGAACGAGGCACCAACCAACCAACAAACCAACCAACCAACAGCCAGTACAGCCTCAAACCTTACATCCCTCTTCATCCTTCCTCCTTATCTAACTTTCTCTCGTATCGTGTCATATCATATCATATCGAATACAAGTACCGGTATTTCATTCATTCATTCCATGAATTCCTCATTCAGCCCAACACAACACAACCCAACCCAACCCAACACGTCTCAGATTTCCCACGTACTCGCCGCGAGCGTCGTGTTTGTCGCAATCACATACAGTCAGTACCCAGCATAGATGCCACCTCAAGACCATCAATCCAATCCAAAATAAAAATAAAATAAACCACACCTATACCTACCTACCTACCTACTCCTTAGATTATTAATTAATTACCCAACCCTATGTATGCTCTCTTCCAAATCCCGCGGGGTTAGGTACCAAGTTGATTTCAAACCCGTTTACTCCGTACTGTACGGATTTCAAACACGCATTTCAAATAAAGCAAGCGTGCATGGGAAAAATTTAATCAGCGAGCGAAAAGCCGGAAAGCCGATGCGTAAAGCCCGAGGGTCCCGAGGTGAACGGGTACGCAGGTGAACGTGAACTTTGCTGACTTGATCCCTGTAGGGGTCTGGTCCGGGTGGAGCGGTGAAGCGGACGGGTGTGAGGCAAGGTTTGAAATTTTATTACTGTATGCGGGAGGAAAATTAAAATGGGAGAGTGAGTCAGAACTGTGCAGAGTAAACAAATGTATTTTGAGTCGCGAAGAAAGAGGAAGCAAGGTAGGTAGTGGATTTTATATGTTTGTTGATTTGTGTGTTTGTATATATGTATATGATATTAGAAGCTCAACCTCGGATTCAAGGGAGCACTGAAATATATCCCTCCTTCCATTCAGATCCCTTTAACTCCTCCCAAGAGTGAGTGGTGTCTGATTCTAACCTTCCTATTCCCAAGTAATGAAAGACCCCCCCAAACAGGGTATTTTTAAACCGAAATGTATTCTCAAACGCCGCCCAATGCTGATGTGATATGCTCGCTCGCTGAATCGCTCGAAGAAGACCCGTCCGTAACCATACTCGCTATACACTGATTGATTGATCGAGACTGCGGCCCGCACTCAGTATACAGAAATGGCGCTCACGAGCCCCGGCGTCGTATTCCGCTGCGGCAGATAGAAGCCCTCTTCGAAAAACGCCTGTTGTTCGCTCTCGGGCACTGCGCTGGCTTCCGCGGTGTAGTAGGAGGTGGTTGCAATTTGCTGGCGTTGCTTTTCTGAGAATGTGGGAAGGGAGGCGGAGGGAGGCGAGGGAGGCAGGGATTCATCGTCTGAGGATTCGTCGGAGTCGTGGTCGAGTTCTGGGGGCGAGGCTGAGTGCGAGGGTGCGAGGTGGAGTTGTAGGGATGCGTAATCTTCTTCTTCCTCCTCATCCTCCTCTTCTTCTTCGTCGAGTTCTTGTACCGAGGCTGTGATGGTGTGTGATTGTACGCGGTGGAGAGTTGGCATTTCAATATCCTCATCAGAATCGTATTCCGAATCGCTGTCACTGGAATCGGCGTCCTCGGCTTGCCAATCCTCCTCGGGGTCCTCGACAATCGTGTCTGCCCATTGAATGTGTTTTGCTTCTTCCGAAGTCGAGGTGGAAGTCTTCTGTGCCTTGTTGACGGATTGGTTGAACCAGCTTTCTTGCTCTTGCTCTGCTTCGGCCAGGTCGATCATGAGGGAGTCGAGAAGGTTGGCGTGGCCGACCAGGAGGCGGAGGTTGTGATCAGCCCGGGCTGCTTCAGATGAAAGCTTGCCCCGGGCGGTGTGGGCCAGGTAGTATGTTTGAGTGACAGACATGGCTTTTCTCTTGAGAGGTGATACTGAGGACGAGAAGTGAAGTGGTGATCGTGAAGGACTCGACATTTTGAATGGGGTTGATGTTGTTTTGTATGTGTGTATATGACTCAAGGCAACAATTTTTTAGACGAGGCCGAGGATCGGTGACTGTGTGCAGGGGATAAGACCCGGCAAGACGGATGGTAGTTTGTTGACGTAGTGAGAAGTGATGACTGTTGGATTTGGATGATGGATAGAGGATTGATCTTTAGACTTTTGACTGAAAGTATTGAAGATGTAGATGTTATTGTTGGAAGTGTGAGTTGGTGTGTGAGAATATAGGATGTGATCAGGAGGAGCGAGGCCGCGTTCTTGTATACAGCTGACTTTGCTACGAGACACCTCATCGACCAGGGTTTAACAGGGCTGATTCACAATTAAACACCGACAGCTCCGCTTCGCATGGAGTGGAGTACTCGTAAGGCCGCGAACGACGAGCGACGAGTAGACGATCCCTGCAAGAGTCATGATGCACATCACTCTTCGCTCGATTTTCGCACCGCTCGCTTCGCTTTCTTTCTTACCAATTTCTTTATCGGTCAAAAGTTGGGCCCGACTCTTCCACCGCTGCGGACGCTGAGTAAACTCAAACTCCGGTGGGTATATCCACAACCTGGATCCAATCAAACTAACCTCCGAGAGTTATGCGATGGCATTAATACAGTAGTACGGCTCAGTTCTTGTCACCTTTGATGCCGGATTACTCATTATTTTATCTCCCAGCGGGCTTTAGATGACAAACTCCACGAGGACGACGATTTGATTTCTCCGCATACTCTTTGTTACAAAGCAATGACCCTATTGAAGATTATTAAAACAATGTTCCGTTCCATTCCAGATCCCTTCCTTCCATGTGCTACCATGAAACGCACACAAGGGGGATTTTAAACCAGTCTCACTCAACTCACTGCACAAGCTTATCTAGGCAAGTTTCTGATACACTGGCAATTCCACGAAAAGTTTCTCCATTCATCACCATAGCAAGCAAGCAAGCCGTTACACAGCCTCCACGGCCCACGAAACAAACAGCTAGCAGTGTATTTCTTCGCATCCATTCATCCCACTCCCAGAAGAGAAAGCACAGCGTAGCGTAGGTCGTTGATCCTCCAACAGAGGCTGTACGCGACGCCAGCCAGCCGGCCACGTCTCTTCTCCAGGCGTACGAGTACGGAGCACCCACCATAAATAATGGGTGCGTGCGTACACAAATCCCCATAACCTTAAGCCGCAAACTCAAAGTCATTAATCTGGCAGCCTGAATCTCCTCTCCCTCCTTTCCATCTTCAGTAAGCCCCACGTACCGTAGTGTAGTGTCGTCTCCCGCTCTTTGGGGCTGCGCACGTAAGCACGCAGAAGAGCGGGATGGATGGGATTTTGATGATGACTCCGTATTTTTTCGTTTCGTTTTCGATGTTGGTCTGTCCTATTGCGGTATTCGATGCATACTCTGCATATAAGATGGACTTTTACATCTCCGTGGATACAGTAGCCTTTATTTTGACTCATCCTCCCCATGCCTTTAATTATAATTGACTCCTTCAACTCCGTACTCGTACTGGTATCGCATCGGACGTCTGGCACAGCGAATATCCGACCAACCCCGCGAATCCGATATACATGTCCATGTCCCCGCAAACGCCCTTCTTCTTCCTCGTGCTTCCGGAAGCAAGGCAAGATAAAGAGCCGCCTAGACACGGAGTATGATGCCGTAGCAACATAACATGCTTACAATGATTTCCCTCATACAATAATAAATAAATACGATACCCCACCAGCTCAGTCACAAGACAATACAATACCCGCGCTCTCCGTAACGACGCACAGAAAATTCCCAAATCGAGGCCTCATCCAATTTCTACTCCATACCAGCATAAAACGTCACCAACGGATACCGGTACATACTCTACACTACACTATCTCTACACTATTCCATTCCATTCCATTCCGTCTGCCCCTTTGAAAGAACCCCGAACTCCGTCCTCAAAACCTTCTTCCCTTCCTTAATAAGCATCCCTACAGCACGGTACCTACGGCCGAAAACTCTCTCTCAAAATCCATCAGCCTTTACCCAAACCCCGTATCATGTGCGAACCAATCAATTTACCCTTAGAACGACCGAATCCCTCACGCTTACGAAATCAAATCCGTACTACACCGTACCTGCACGATGACTCTTCCTCGTCCTCGTTATTCTTTCAAATCGGCTTTTTTACGCCGAACAGACGGCGGAATATAAAAAGTTGCTTACTATACTGATACAAGCTTACTCCGTATATCTCGACCAACCGTACCGTACCCCACACCAGAGAGAAAGCTTTCGTATAAAGATTCGCGATAATATATTCTTTCGGATAAGTACGCGAGTGCGAGCCACCGAGCCTCACTTTTATTTACTTCGTCGCAGGCCAAACTGTTACGCCAAGAAGACCAGGGCAAGGGGGCGGGGGCCTTGCTTGGTGCGTTTACCACCGCTCTTAACCCCCCTGCAATAGAATTCTTGGCGTAGCAGTTTGGCCTGCGACGAAGTAAATTTATTTATCTTTGCATTGCGCCGCAATTTCGCAAAATACTTTATTCGGAAATCTCAATTTGCCGGTCTATGTTTTAGGAACTTAACTTAAGGCACAATATGCTTAAAGTTTAAGTACGGAGCGTGTGGATTACTCGGATAGGAAATTCACGGCGCGCTACTTAGATTGCGGTATTACGGAGGATCCGAGAATGGAATTAAAGCTGAGGCTGAGGCTGAGATAAGATGAGATGAGATGAGCACCAATAGCTTAGCCAGCCCAGCTCTCCGTACACCGTCTGTTGCGGAACTCTACTCCGTAAGGTTAAGTGAGTCGGCTTATTTTTAGCTTTTCGTTTACAGTATACTGGTATGGCGTTTCAAGCTCGTGTAGGATAGACGCGTGAAATTGCATTCATGGTTAGGTTTATGCCTTTATATGAATGAGTAAGAGCCGAATCTTTTATTTTATATCCTTTTTGAATTAATTAATTACTTGAGTTTTCTCCGTTTTGTTTCGTTTTGAGGTTATTTTCTTATCTGGATCTGATAGTTTGTGTCAGGAAGGGTCGGAGGAAAAAATGTGCGATGCGAGATAGGTTGGATGGAATAGGAAAGAGGGGTTGATCACGTGCTAAGTCCCCCTTTTTTCTAGTATGGAGTGAGGTGTTTGCCGAGTTGGCTGATTGAATTCTGGGGATTACTGCTAAGTACTAATGAGTAAGTCCTCTCTTTATAGCAATTCACGAAACAATGTACAGGCAAAGGATCACAAAGGACACAGCTAAAGCACTCGATCATCCACAGCTCGGCTCAAGATAGGGGAGGTGGATGTAATAGAGGTTTTTATCTCGATTCAAGTTCTTAAGGTACGCAAAGTTATTTATAATTATGGATGATTAATCCATGGCTCGTTTTATCATACATTTACTCTTTCTCCACCGGGTACTTGAAGATATAGCTACTGTTATCAGATAATCTGGGAAGTTCCGGGAAGTGACAGGCGAGGGTCTTGACTTGACTTGACTATTGAATGACAGCAAGATTGAAGCCAACTACATATACTAGAAAAGGATTTGCATTCCTTAGGTTTGATTCTTAAGAGTATGTATGCATCACGTCTCAAAAGAGCTGTAGAGAAGATTGTTATAGGGTGAATCGAGATATAGTCACGTGCCTCTGTCCCCTTTTGGTCAAAGTCGAGAACTTGCGATGCCGCTTACATTTTTGACAAAGAGGTGTAGTGAAAGGCTACGGGAGCGGTGTGATTGAGTAAAAGCGGTTGAGCTCACGGGTAGCTTCAGCAGCAGACCACCCTGTCAATATTCCTCACGTGTCTGGTCGCGCTAGTGACTTCCATGTTGTTTATATTCAATCTCAACTCCGAACTTTCGATCTTCAACCGCGCATCCCACACCCACACCCACACCCACACCCACAGCGCACCTCTCACCATTGCGCAACTACGAAAACAGCGCAACTCTCCTCCTCAAACTCCTTCTCTTCCTCTCAGCAACATGGAGGAGAAGCCCAAAAGATATGAGGCGATTCCAGCGGCCGTTGTGTGGGACAAGGCCCTGAATGAGCCTTATCATTATTCAATAGAAGTAGTGGAGGGCAAGTATGAAGAGTGCAGGCAGCGCCTCAAAGAGCCCCGCTACAAAGGTTTAACCAGAAACCAAAGAATTTGGCAGGGAACCAGATGGCACTGGGAGTCTCTATTTCCAGGAGAGGACTGGATCGGTCTGTCCTTCCCTGTCGGAAAGAAGGAGAGCGCTACCTCTGGAACCTCTTCTAACAATAGTGGCGGCAAGGTTCATAACAATGCCAACAATTCGAACACTGCTCAAAACAGTTCGAGTGTGCCGCCAATTCAGCCAAAGGTACAATCAAAGGTACAATCAGCCGTGCCAAAGGTACAACGAAATGTACCAAAAGCAACAACCGTACCAAAGGTACAAACACCTGTACTCCACGGCAAAATTACAAAAAATAGGCGGAAACCTGGGCCAACGCCTGGTGGAAGTCAAATTTCGGGAGCTGGACCAAGCTCTGTGAGCACTCAGGTGCCAACCCAGAGCACACCCCCACCCTGTGTCAACTCCAGGTCCTTTGATGCTTCCACAAGGAGATGGCAAGCTTCCACAATACTCGGTCTTTTTCGAAGAAAAGATACAAGACTTTGAACGTCTTTTCATGTACGAGAAAGGCCAATATCACGCACGACATGTTGGCGACCAGTTCGAGGTCAACATTCTCCTTAGTAGGAATTGTGTGATCGAGAACAAGAATGGCGCCGGCGAAAGAATGATCTGCCATGTTGCTTATGTTGAGCCAATCGATAAAGCAGACATGAAAAATAAGTTGGTACTGGAGAAGTGCGAGACAGCTGCTAGGTTCTTGCGGTCCTGGTATAAGCACGTGGGAGGCATCACCTTCACCGAGGCCGAGAAGCAGTACCAACATTCTCTTTCAGAGTATTACTCTGTATGGAGGAAAATATCCGATCTGTGCGATTAAAGCAGTAAGTAAGGGCCTAAGCATTTCATTGGGCTTTCAGCTTGTGCGCCAGATCGAAATGCACCCAATAATAAAAGTATGTTTGTCTGATTCAGCTGAGCTTCTCAAACAATACCAGTAAGAGAGCTTGCAGATCAAAAATGGCATTCAAATTTCCCAAAATTAGGGGTGGGTTGATCGAGAATCATCTTGAACCTCCCACACCAAAGTCACCAAATCCTCTGCTGTCAAAGTAGTTGGAACTGGGGACGAAACTTGTGGAGAATGATTTTGGGAGGATGATTCATACGCGAACACACCTCTGTGCAGGTGCAAATACCACTGGTGTGGTCAAAACCTCCGTGTAGGTATCAAAAGCTCTGGGCAGCTTAAACTTCTGGGCAAGTATCACCTCTGTGCAGGTTTGTTCGCTTTCTTTATTCTTTCCTGTATTCAGTCTTTAATGGAATTACTTACAAATCAATTAGAATTATCTGACTTCTAGTGCTTTTGACCATATGCTAACGATATGCCATTTCCACTCCCTTCTCTTGGCTGACATTACTCCAGATAAGCGTTCCCAAAGACAAAGACTCAAGCTCGACAGGACGTACGGAGGATTTCAATAGATGCAAGCCTTGGGGACTTACGGGAGGAGCAGCGCTGGGGAGGAGTAGGAATGATGAAGGAAGGCGGATTGATGTGGAGGAAGGGGTGGAAGATTCCAGCGTATAAAAGCGAGACAACAACGACCATCCTTCCAAAAAGATTTAGCGGTTCATTTGCCTCTCGAGCAGGGCGGTGACCATAATGGAATAGTCGCTTGGAGGTAAACAATGGACCGAAACCAACTAAGTACAAAAGCCGATCCTAACATTATTTCCAGATTGACGTACGGAACCATTATCTCCCTCCCCCCCCCCCCGACTTTCGGAGGACCGGTACAGAAGGACACCTTGGATGGGAAATTTATGTATACTTGCCTGGTCTCTTGGGTCTTTGGTTGTTGCTGCTTGTGGATGGTTAGTCTCGGGGCTCGTCACATGCGGAAGGAAATACTATGAGCGAGACATCGATGGTCTGAATGCATTCTTGCCAACCCTCCTTCCAACTCAGTTCAGCTTGCAAATCTCCGAAACCCATATCATTATCCTTTGAGATGCGCATCTCCACATCTGTTCTGCCATTACCAGCTATCATTTCGAAAATATGCCCACGGACGGGAACCAACTACCTGATGTTTTCGGTATATAGGTATGACAGAGCATTCCTAAACTTACATCTCGGAGCCTGTCTGTCTCAGCCTCATACTAGGCTTCTCACTCTCAAAGTGAAAGTAGATGCTCGGTCAGCAAGGTTTCGATATGTGGCACCCAATTCACGAGGTCAAGCGACCTCATGCATGCACAACGCATGCAGGATCGTAAGCCAGTCCACCAATTATATTCATCAACCAGCCTCATTTCAGCCCTTTGGGTAACAATCGGTCCCAAAAATCCTTATTGGTCGCCCAATGCCGAGGACACAAGATGCTGCGCTGCCCCACTCCCAAGAAACGACTCCGAAATCTTACGCTCGACTTTAATTTGTAGGTACTCACGCTACCACGCACTTACCCCAGATCAACATCTTTGAGCTTGGCTACCGCACTATGGCACTCGTCCGAGAGCGCCTCTCGGAACTTGGAACGGTTCTTTTCGGGCTGGGGCTCACGGCTGACAAAGAAGCAAATCAGACGATGAGGCTATGGTTTGCGGTTGTTGAGCTGGATACGTACTATCGAGAAGTTGAGAATATTCAAATTAATTGGCCATGGTTCACCATACCGCAGGCAGCTTCGGATCAATTTCCCCATGAAGCAGAAAGGATCTCCCAGTTGACGAAAGAAGCACATGGCATGCGGAACTGTGCACATTTCAAAAAAACAATACCCCCGGAAGCTGAAAGGACCTCATGTCTTCTTTGCGAATACCATATTCAGTCCATCATTATCGATCTACGGACCAGAATGGGATGGCTGAGGAATCTGCTGCGGGGATGTCTTCTACCAGATCATCAAAATCTGCTTGGCAGGTTTGACACGCTTCTTTCCTACTGCATGATTACCAGCTGATGAGTGGAGCAGTATTGTATGGAATCTCCGAGGAAGCATTTCTGTGGAGGATGACGCAGGAGCTGCGTATAAACTCGCAGATGACTATAAGACAGTTTTGAGGCAAATCTCTATCGAGGAAGAATCGCAAAGGAGGGCCGAAGCAGATCGACTTCTTACGGAAGCTGCCAATAACGCTAATGCTAATGAAGAGCCTCCGCAGGAGGCCGTCGTTACCGTGGAGCCAGACGTCGCTATATGTGAGACTTGCAAGGCTCCAATCGGTATAGAAAATGACCTAGAGCAATGTCGGCAAAGCCTCGCCACCGTCACCGAGGAAGGCAAGTCTCTCAGGAAAGAACTTGTTTCGAAGCTGAAAAAGGAGAAGAAATGGGAGAAAGCAGCAAAGATATATAATGATCTCGGTAAGCTTGAGAAGAGTGGCATGGAGAGTTTTGTGTCGCAGGGAAACGAAACAGAGGCTCTTGCTTGTGAGAAGAAGTACCTTGCCTACAGATACGACTACGTCAAGATGGTCCTCGAGCTTGGTAACCCTGCTAAGTATGAGGAAGCTTTGGGCATAGCCGAGGCAGCGTATAAAAGACGTGAAGAGCTGGGTTTGGCGGTGGAGACACGATGGAGTCACGACCAGTACTGTCTGTTACTTCGCTTGCTGAAAAGGTTTGAAGTCGCCAAAGCAGAGCACAGGAAGATTTACGCCGAGTTCATCGAGGCAGCGCCAATTAGGGCGCTAGAGAACGGATTCAAGCTGGGCGAGATATTTGTGGAGGAGGGTAAGGTTGAACCGGCAGCCCATAAGTTTTATCAGATGTACCAAGAGGGGAAGACAAAATTGGGGCTGGGCTCATCACTCGTGCTGAAATTCGCACACAGATCCATCGAGGCTGAGGAGGCTAGAGGGTCCAAGTGTGACCTAGAAAAAGTTGAAGACATTCTCAAGGAAATGTGGGAAGCGAGAAACCCTGCTGCTCCGTCAGCTGAACTGTTGACGCTTGGTCATCAGTACGGTCTTCACCTTATCACGGTCCAAAAATACGCAGAAGCTGTGTCAGTTTTCGAGGCAGTTCGGATGTCCCGCGTTGCCCGGTATGGTATAAAGAGCAAAGAGGTCTTTGAAACCACAGATCGCCTGTTCCACTGCTATGTCCAAATCGAGGATTGGAAAGCAGCGGAGCGAATGGGTCGGGCCATCGTCAAGTACAGAGAAAACGACTCCAAAACCAACGCCGAAGCCATGTCGGCCTATCACGCCCTCGGCAACGTCCTCGCTGCAGGGAACGAGCGGCGCACAGCTGAGATCTACCTCAAAAAGTCGTGGGAGGGGCGAAAGAAACTCGGGACTTTCGACCTGCTTACGCTGCAGAATGGTTGCGACTATGGGAAGATTGTGGAGCTGCCGTACACGACCATTGAAGTCTTTACAGAGGTGTGGACACACTGCAAGGAAAGACTGGCGACGCAGAATCCGGAACCGAGCGAGCGGCTCGTCCTTCTTTCCTTTGGTAATCAGCTCGCTGCTATCCTGGAGGAGCAAAAGGTGCGGGATAAGTACGAAAGCGCCTCGAGCGTCTACAGGGAAGTGCTTTCCTACGGCCAGGGTACACTTCCGCCAGAAGACGCACTTTTCTACTCATTCAAGTACGGAAAATGCCGGTACGCGATGCGGAACTACAGTGGTGCAATACAAGAGCTAGGCCAGCTGTGGGACAGGGGGAGGGAGGAGTGGGGTAGTGGTGGTGGGTTGGAGAATTATCTCGAAGCGGGATACTATTATTTCCTCGCCTTGAAGAAACAGGATAAGAGGCATAATAAAACGCGAGCTAAGGAAGTCATACGCGATGTCATTCGGTTGGCGAGAGATAGGTATGGCGAGGGGTCGAAGGAGCTTACTCGTTACGATAATGCGTTGCAGAGCTATGGGTGGTAGAGTACATTTAACGAACAAAACGAATCCTGGAGAGGCGGGTACTTGGCGACTGATCAATAAATAAACAGAACGCCACCGCTTCCCGGCAAAATGTCTCACGCATTCTAGATGATTATTCCTTGACAACACGTCTTTCCACGCCCTCCCTTTTCTCTTCATGCACAAAACCACATGGCCCCAACCTTGCCATTCCCCCCAGCCCCCAAAAGAATGGCAAAAGGAAACATACAACAGTAGGTATTCGCTGGTGGTCACCCACCCAACTACTAATCTACCGCTTTGGATCTTGAGTACGGCAGAGCGGACGGGATGCCCTATATTCTCCAAGCTATGGTCGTATGTGACAGTCCTCTGCTTATTTCAAACCATATACCGTCTTGTGCGTTTGTGCTGTCAAGTCATTAATCCGCTATGGAGCCGCTCGCTTAGCGAGCTTACCCCTTTTCCCACCCGCCCAGCGCGAACGCCATAGTAAAAGTATGTTACGAACCCTCTTTCTTGGCTTGGAAAGAAAGAATAATCGTAAGCTGTAACATTATACTATATATTAAGTAGCGAGTACATGCATTTTCCTTTCCATTTCCTTTCTCCTTTCCCTGAAAGCGTTTCGGATACTCCGTACATACCCGCGGCGTTGATCCAATCTAATCCAGTCGGCGAGGTACGCACCGTACATTATATACTCCATCCAAAACAGTTAAGATCCCAGCCATGGGCAGCGTAATTATAGAATCCATAAAGCGTCTGTCACTTGACGAGTAGAGATATATCGGTGGATGGCTCCGAGAGTATTCCCCATAATGGGGTTTATTATTTCTTCATTTCATACATTCTACGCTCCGCTTCATTATACTCAGGAGAACTAAAGCTCAAATCCCAGCAGAATCCCTAGACCAAGGCCAAAAAAAATACCCGCTTAGTACAGCCCTTGACCAAAGATACGCCACGCTACGCCCATGGAAAATACTGGCAAACAATTCATCATCTCATCCATCTCTCCAGCCCCGACCCTTGCCATGTGCTCCAGCCCACCTTACATGAGGAGAAGCGGCCCTTTGAATATCAGGCAATCCCTCCCGTTCCCCAACCCAGGATTCAAATAAAGGCACCTAACCCTCATCCTCATCCTCATTATCAGGCACGCGCCCACGACCAGAAGCTACACTATCCACGCTCCCTACACTCGACTTCCTACCCTGCAGAGCCTGCGCCTCACCGACCTCCATCTGATGAAGCTTCATCTTCTTCTGGATTTCCGGGCGAGGACCATCGTCTTGGTCTAACAGTGCAAGACCAGGTGTGACTTCGAATTCGCCTTCTTCATCGTCATCGCTGGATTCGTCGCCTGAAGCCCCGGGGCTGTCGAGCTGAGATTTCGCGCGTTTCATGACGGTAGCTGGGCTGTTGGAGCGAGAGTCGGGAGAAATGCTGCTTTTGGAAATACTGGTTACTTCACTGTTTCCCGAGTCGATTTTTTTTAATGGATGGCTACCGGGGAGGTTGATCGGCTTCAGTGTAGGGTCAAAGGCGGCGGGTAGGCCGAGAGCTGCTGCTACAGCGTGGGCCTCTCGGTCTGGGCTGTTTGAGGTTTCGAAATCGATATGGCTCGCACCGACGTTTGTCTCGTGCTCCTCGATACCACTTTCCCGTAAGATTCGAGCATAGTCTTGCCGTGTTGGATCTGCCTCACGCTTGTTCTTCTTCTTGATTCTCTTCTCGGTAGGTCGTACTACCACAACTGGAATTGGCGAGTATTGTAGACACCATTTCGAGAAGGAATTTCGCTGGCTGACTAGTCCTTGTACTCCTCCCAAGCTTCGACCTCGAGTTCCAACGATCAGCATGGCGGGTTCGTAAATTTGGATCTATGGTTGCACCAGTCAGTACATGCTCAGTACCACTCTGTGAGACCTTACCATTTGCAAGAACGTAGAAGAGAGCTTCCCAACTGCAAATTCCAGAACAATGCTAATGGCCCTATTAACGTCATTCTTCTTCTGGATCCGGCTCATCGTTTCCTTTGCCTCTTCCTGGTATTTCTTCATCTCCAAATTGCTATTGCTGATGATCTTGGAACCTTTATCCACAACTCTGAGACAAACGATCTCATCTCCATCGTCCACTAATTCTTCCAGCATCCATTGTAGCGCAATATTCGAGTAATCATTCTCATCTATTCCAACCATGAACGTGCGCGAGCGTCTCTTGAATTGATACCCCGTATGCTTGACATTTAGAGTAAACGAAATGGTGTTGTTTACCGTCGGTTCAGCGGCGGCGAAATTGTCGAAGGATACATGATGCTGGAACCTGCTGTCGGTCGGAAGTTCTGTCAGCACCATTTTACAGAGAATAACAGATGTATATTCATGTAAAAATATTATAAAAAGAACTGACAGACAGCACAGGCGCAGGATTTGAAGAGAAATCGCGAAAAGGTGGGGTAGGGTTGGATGTTGGTCACAAGCCTCTCCCGCGTCACCCAAGCGAATCCCAAGGCTGAGGTGAGTCGTGTGCGTGGGAGGGAGGGGAGAAGTTTGCAGATCCAGCCTTGATTTGAATAACCTCACAGCTGTGAGCTGCCCCTTTTGCGCGAGACAAGTCCTTCAGACCGATAAGGAAAAAGAAGACTTACGGCGGCGGCGGCGGGGATGCGCCTCTGAGGCTCGAAGGACGAGATTTGCCCTTGGCCTTGGGTTTAGTTTGGGAGGGGCCTTTGAAGGAAACGCTGGTTAGAGAGGCGGTTCGATCACGAAGTCCTGGTCGGGCATGGACTGCAACCTCGTGTTCGACGATGGGGTCAAGACGCTGAGTATTCGGAAAGCTGCTGTCTCCGCGAGGGAGAGTCAAAGGAGAGATGGGGGGCGATTCGGCAAGGCGCGGAGAGGTGGGATTGGCAGCCATCTTTATAGCATGCCCCTCCACAAGCTCAGATCTGGAACGAGGGCGTAGTCTGCGAGGACTGCTGGGTTTGGGACCTGGATGGTATGCATGGACTGTGGATGTTGCTGTAGCTGTAGCTTCGTAGATTGGTCTTTCGATGTTGGGCACGGATGGTCTCTTGGGCGGTGCGGTTTTGGAGCTGGCTGGTGTTGGTGGAGCTCTGTTCGGGTGCCAAGATGTTTGCGCTGTACTGTAGAAGCCGTATCTCTCGTGTATCGTTACACTGCGTTTAAAGTGTGTGTATGGAAAAGTCCATCAACCTTGATAGATGAATATTCGCATCAAAGTATATCTTCTAGAGGTCGTACGGGCTGGTAGAGAGAGCGAGTGTCGGTGTGGAAAGATGTTTGTTTGTGACGACGTAAGCATGCGGCTGAGCCTTGACTTTTCCTCTACAATAGCACACTAACAAACCGACGAGCTCTCACAAAACCGCATTCAATTAATGCATTATTGACTTTACTTGCTTCGTGATTCTCTGTATTTCAAATCACTTGATCTACTGTAGCCATCTATCTGTCATCGTGACACATAAGCCTTGAGACGCTTTTCATTCATTCCTGCCCATACGCCATCCCATGCAATAGCCCCAAAGCGAAACGAGTCAGCCCTCAACATCCACATCTTAGTATGTTCTCGCAAGATTTCTAAGATACCAATCCACCAATTTACGGCCAACCTTGGCTTCTGAAATGTGAATCAAGTCCTAAAGAGATGTTAGCATAGCCATGGATATATTATAATACGCGCGACCTACCCCTTGCATGGCATAATCCAGATCACCTGAGCCTACAATCTCACCGTCCAGAAGTCCATTATCAGTCCATCTAATCTGTCTGCTTCTCTGCTTGTTCACCAACAACCATCCCCTCAACTTCTCCGGCTCGACTTCAAGGAAACCAGCCAACTTCTTCAAGTCCATCGTAGTGTAAAGTCTCAGGTATGACTTGACCGTTGGGCTCCACATATTGGTCTTGACCTCATCCATGAAGATGGCCAGGTGGTGCTCCAAAGGATCAACGTTGAGCTCTGGGTTGTCAAAGTCGGGAGGGGTGGGTGAGATGAACTTGGGGCAAGCAGATCGGAACAGCTCCTCAAAGATAGGAAGGGATTCCGGGCCACCACGCTGAAGCTTCAACAGCTGATCGCCATACTTCTCGCGGAGAGCGGTGTGGATGACATCGTCAAGTCTGGTAGGGTGGAAAGCTACACAGATTGCGATAAGAGCGTACATCTGGTCGTTCTTCTTGGTGATCGAATCGTATTGTGCGTTCTTCTGCGAGTTCTTGGTACGCGAGACGTAGATGAGGATGTGGCTGAACATGCGGATAGCATCTGCGTATCGGCGCATCATCATGTAGGAGAAGCCTACGTAGTAGTAGGTTGCGAAGTGAGCGGCAAGAACGCGGGCGAACATGGCTTTCTTGTTGAGCTCAATGTCGTCAAGAGTCTTCAGTGCAAGACTGAAATCTCCCAACAAGCAGTGTACTCTCAAAAGACCGATAATAGAGAAGTATCCCAGCATTCGGTATAATGGCTTCGATCCGTAATCTCCTGCTACTGCCATCGGCTCCTCGTTACGCTTCATAGCCGCCAGTTGTTCGTTGATCTGTGATCGTTGGATGAGGGAGTACAGGACGTTCAGAACGCTGTAGCAGCCCCATGTGTTTGGTGCTTCGCGGAGAATCGTAATCTCTTCTTCATTGTTGCCTTGGCGCGCGACGCGGTTTCGGTACGAGCAGAAGGAATTGAATTGGTAGATGAACTCATCAATGACATCCCAGGCCCAGAAGTACTGTTCTATCAGTTAGTATTGGCAGACGCAACAGGTGGTGAAGAGCGCACCGAAGGAGGTTCCAGGTCTACAGGTCCATCAGAGTTCAAGATGAAGTGGAACAAGCTGCAGTAGCTGTCGTAACTCGCAAATTTGGTCTCGAGAGGCGCTGAAAAGTCCAAAGGTTGCGCAGCACCAAGGAGTCTGGACTGGATGTCGTCGGTCTGTTGTGCCATGCTCATCGAGTTGGCTGGCTCCATCTCATCCATGCCCTCATATTGAACCTGCTCTCTGTAGTCGGCGACCAAAGCCTCCTCCTCGACATCGGAATCATCATCAACTGCTCGTGGCGGAGCACCGCCGTTGAAGTTACTCATGGTGTTGTTGTTGTTGTTTCGGTGCTGTCGTTGTTGTTTCGGTGCTGTCGTGAGAAAATTGGTGGGGTAAAAAGATTGGAAAAGATTGTGCGGCGATTTTGGTCAAGTCACGTGAAATATATTATATTCACCAAACATTAGAGGTCTTTGAAGAGTATAGAAGAGGCTATTAGATCCTATAGTGTTTTATGACCTTCTCTGCAAAAAGTCTCTACTTTCGTGGTAGATAGGAAAAAGCGGCACTAATTTATAATGTGCCCAGGCGGCATGGGACATTGAAAGGCAACCATGGCATGGTCAGTGCCGCGTTTATCTATCCAGCATAAGGAGCATTTGGAAAAGGCCGTAAAACATTATACGAAGTGAAATATATCATTAAAATTAAATAGGTTTACATCCGTAAAAGACAAAGTAAATTTTTTAGTGAGCGGTATGATCGCTTGTGGTATGTCTCCGTCAGCCGATCCCCTAATTCTCCTCAACGCTAATACTACAAGTAAAGTAATAATATTTTCAGGGTTGTTTCGCATCCCTAACATGAGGGATCCTAGAGCCTTTAGATAATCCATCTGCAGTGGCTGTTTATTGAGAATTGGCCTCCATGATCTTCTCTCCGCTGCCTGTGCGTACCATCTCAGTCTCATCTTGTTGCTTTCCTCTACTCTTAAAGGACGCGAATACAACAACAGTCATCCAAAGAATCCACATCGGACCTGCCACGACACCATAGGCAATCTCGCCCTTTCGGCTTCCATTGGCCAGCGGGGCATAATCTCTAGCCAGCTGGAGACCGAAACCGCCATTGATAATTCCGAGAGTCACGATAGCGCGACCCCACCAAACGTGCGGGTATGTTGCAGCATTTTTACCACCCGTCTTCTTGTAAATGAGGTGGTGGACGAGGCCGGTGACGGGTTGAAAAATCAAACAAGAAATTACAAAAAGTCCAATGATGGCGTGGTATGTATCAAGCTTGTTCACAGTGAGAGCTATCCAGATACCCATTCCCATACCCGCTATAGCAAGTGAGTAGGCGAATATCATCATGCCTGCGTGAACCCAGATGAGACCTTTGAAGCTGAGGAGACGTATGGCTATGGCGCCAATGGGCATGAGGAGGACGAAGGCGATGGGCAAAATGGTTGCATGTGCGATCAGAACGGCCGTGAAGTACTTTGGAGTTCCACCTGAACTCGTCGGCGGGCTGGAATGTATCCCACCAACAGTCGCTGCTGCGTCAGTTGCAGTGAAAGGGTTCGTACTGTTGCCCCCGCGAGCTTGTGTAAGGTCGAATTGTGTCTTGCCGAACTTGCTGTGGAAAGTGACTGCAGCAGTTGCACTGTCTGAGGCAATTGACTGTCCATTCTTGTATGCCCAGATCCAGTTTGAAGAGTCGTCAGTAAAATTCATAGATCCCGCAGACCAGCTGTTGCAATTGGAGCCTAGATAAACTTGTAAGTCTTGGTCAAGACGAACATTGGCTTTGATAAACACTAACATTTGACATTTGCCTTCATCGTGCCATTGGAGATGCCAGATCCGTCCAGTAGGGTAACAGACGCCGCACTGTCTGTAGTTGGTGGCTTCTCTCCAATACCGCTTCGTGGTGATAGTGTAACATTTGTTCCAGCTGAATTTGCGTAGATCATGAAGATGTTCGCTCCCGTCATTTGAGTTCCTTGACCGAGACCAATCCATGACATATTCGCCGGTCCACTTATCTGGAAGAAGAGATCCCCGCTTCCACTCGAAGCACTAGCCTCTGGCACATTGACGGCATAGCAGATGTTGTCTACTGTGCAAAATGACTGCTGTTGTGCGAGCGCAGAAGAAGCTAGATGTGTGTTAGCAATGCAAGGGCGACAGAGTGGAAGGAGGTACCTAAAGCCAATACTCCTAAAGTCTTGGAGAGATACATGTTGGATATCCGATATCTGAAAAACAGTAAAGGCTTTCGGATAGGGAACTTGATATATACAAAGGAGGGGACAGCCCAAAGAGCTAGTTTAGGAATCTACTTCTCTGATACTTCATGAGGGAATGTCGACATTTAAAGTGCAGATGATCATTGGTGTACTTCCGTACGACCCGCAGCTCTGAGATAGTCTCACTCAATGTTGGATTTGAAATCGGGGGGGATTTAGTGCAGTGCCAAAGCACAGTCCACCCGTTCTATGGGGTATTTACTTCGAAGTAAATTGGGAAGATCCAAAACCGTCCACGTTATCTTTCGCTTTCGGAAGCCAGTGGGGTCGAATTAAGCTCCATTCCAGCACCACAAAAAAAAAGGCGGTACGAGATACTCCCGTGGAATGGGAGAATGACGCGCGCGGAAACACCAATTGAGCATTTGCTTCTCTTGGCCGAAGCAGTTGCCTCTTTTGCGTGGAATTCAGGGGTAAATATCTTATCGTTGAGATATTAAAGATTGATCTGTTTGCCAAATCGAGAAGGAAGCTCGCAGGTACCAGAGTGCTGTGGGATGAGTTTCAGGTGTCCGAGCCTCCGAGGAGAGGTTCATGATCATCTACGGGGTAGGCTTTTCGCTAGGGGCCCGGCAGCTCCATCAGCCGTTAGACGGTTGGACAGACGGCTCCCACCAGCTAGGATGGCTCCCACCAGCCAGGACGGCTCCCACCAGCTAGCTCCTACCCCCTTTTTTTTAGCTGCTAAGGTAGACGACATCCGGGGTGGTGCAAACTATAATCTGATATCACTTCGCAGAGCCATTTCCCGCGATTTGTTCATGATTGCGTGGAGTTTAAGCATATACTTTGTAAATGGCAAACATGACACAATTCGCCTAGACATTCGTAGTGAAAGATCGAAACTTTAATAATGGCAAAGTACAGATTGATCTGATGCAGCCGTCAAGGAAACATTCGGTTCAGGTACAAGACAAGATAGGTAGGGATCTTCAACTGCCGATCTGGTGGACCGCCAAGCCTAAAACAACGACACTTGTCCCTTGTGTTCCCAGGGCCTGGTACCGCACCTTCCTTCGCGCCTCCTTTAAAAGGAGACGCCTCGGAGCAATAACCTTAAAAGCCACCCTTTGCTCCAATCAAAGGCTTCAAATGGTCAGCAAGGAATGATACAAATACAGTGCTCCTCTGCTCGCGGGTGGTTTTGACAACCACCAGTATTTCAAAGAACGCAGACCAAGCAGCATTTGGCAGGCAGACAAGCAGGCAGACAGGCAGGCAGGTTCTTAGGATGATTGCATCTGCATCTGCATCTCAAGGAACGCCATGATAAGAGGAAACGAAACATCGATACTCCGTACTCATTCGCCTGTCGAGTTTGGCGTTTTTCGTAGGATCAGCGAGGTCTCCGAGAACAACTGCATGCCGTCCCGTCGCAGAGGTGATGAGAATATCAGCAAGATCTCAGTGACTGGGTGTTTGAATCTTCATGGTCCGGGCAGGCGAGGAGGAGTAGGAGGAATATCCGGAGGCAAAGTGCTTCTGTTTCGTTTCATGTTTCGCGAAGGATTATCAAAGAAGATAACGGCTTGTTCAGACGCTCATGTGAGTTTTATCCCTGCACCGGTTGACAATGATACTCGAGTATGTCCTCTTCGTGGTGTAAGGTGTATCTTTTTCAGGGTCTCATAATACTGTACTCGATGATGCTCAATTCCTGATTACTTGCGTCTGTTATTCTTGATATCCTAGTTATGGTCACGTGCAATCGACCGCATGACCTTTCTTTTTGATATGGAAGGAAAGGAAAGCAAGTTATTATTATTCTCTGAGCCAAGGCGCAACAGCCACTATCACGAATTTAATAATGATCATAGCTTTAAGGTTGTTTCTCAAGCTTCTAAAGAACTCATTCTTAAAACATTACCACGTGTCGAGATACTCTTGCTGGACACAACAAGCGGCGATTGTCTTCATCAACTTTTAATGTCCCACGCCTCCTGGCAGATTACTCGCTATTGATTGCTGCCACTTTTTCTACCATGACTTCGCATCAAGTCTGCTTCTTACAGCGCTCGCACCTTAAACGCACATCTACAACTTCTCCGTTGCCTTCCTCTTCCCATAAAACTTCGCATCAAAATTCTCATTCTCAATCGCCATCCGTCTCCGAGCTTCCGCTATCATCTTGGCCTCGCTGTTCTGGTGCACGTGATTGAGAGAAGAAGCCGGGGTTTCACTTCGTTCGAAGGCGTCGATTATTTGCTTGTATTCGGTGGTTTTGACTTGTTTCTTCTGGGGATTTTTGTCTGGTCTTGTGGTTAGCGGGGGTAGATAGGTAGTACCCAGTGGGGAAAGATGAGGCAGGGTAGGTTGGTAGTTACTGGGCATGTTGGTCACGTGTTGAATGGATTTGGATGGGTTTGTTAGCGTTGCGATGGATAGTATGAAG
>QGMF01000386.1:0-34362 GCA_007821475.1 Lachnellula arida | reverse complement strand
ACTGACCGCGCCCCCGCTCGGCCGGCTCGCCTCCCGCATCGCCATCCTGCTCATGGGAAAACACAAGCCCATCTTCGACCCGTCGACCGACTGCGGCGACTACGTCGTCGTCTCCAACTGCCACCACCTGCACACGACGGGCAAGAAGCGGTGGCAGAAACTCTACTACAGGCACAACACCAGGCCGGGCAGTCTGAAGAGTATCAGCATGGATGAGCTGATGGGGAAGCTGGGGGGCGCCGAGGTGCTTAGGAAGGCTGTTAGTGGTATGTTGCCGAAGAATCGGCTGCGGGATGATAGGTTGGCGCGGTTGAAGGCTTTTGAGGGCGAGGCGCATCCGTATAAGGATAATATTGTGAGGTTTAATGGGAAGCCGCAGGTTGCGAGGTGGCCCGTGGCGGAGGTTGCGGGGAAGACGCAGGAGGCGAGGTTATAGGAAAGAGATGGAGAGGAGGGAGGGATGTGTATTATATGGATGATTGAGCTGGCGTGTATGATGCATTGTATAGATGTATACTATGGAGCTGGGTCATGGGATTGACCAACCATGTTATTTCTCTCCCAGCAAATCAAGATTGAGATATACAACGAGGTTGTCCCAGCGCAATGCGTTAAGATTTAGAGATGGGTATCAGTATTCTAGAGTATGCGTGTGGAATTGTGGCTTTGTTTTTTATTTTGCTTTCTCACCTCTCGTCCCTGTTCCTCTTTGCTTTCTGTGCAGGCTTCAAACAAGTGTCATGAATTCATGATCCAACGGCACGACTATGATTCGACCGTGGTGTGTAATGTTTGGTAGCAATGGAACTCATTCCGACCTAGTAGCAAACCCCCAGAGCAGAACGCCAGCCCTCCCCAGAGTCCCACACAAAAGCACTTAACTCCTTTCAACACATCCCCATCCCATCCCCAACAAACGTCACCACCTCTCTCCTTCACCATCCCCCATCTTGCAATCCCCTCATCAGCAAAAAACCTCCTCCAGCAGAACCGAGCTCAAAGTCCATCTCCTCGGCACCCGAGCCTCACGCTCGCTCCCCATAGCACTCACAGCCTTCCATATCATCAGCTCGTCAAACGCCGCGGTTTATCTAGGGGTCAGGGCAGCTCTCGGTGTGTCGAATGAATCCATACATACATAGTATGGTATAGACAAGCCAAGCTTCAAGTTCCCTCCCTCCCTGAATCCGATCATCTCTGCGTCCAAAAAAAATGGAGTGGCGCTTTGCGTGCAAGGTGTAGCTAACTATCCATACATGCAGCCAGCCAGCCAGTATGATATACAGTACGCCGTCCGTAGCGATCTATCTAGAGCCCAAGCTCGCAGAGTAAACAAAACCAAGGACATTTACAATCTAAACCAGAGACACCCGCTTTTTGAGTCCTCAGTAACCCAATGAAACTCTGTGCTAACCCCCCTTTTCTCTCTCCTTTGCCTTTCCCTCAAGTTCGACCAAGAAACAAACCTCCGAATGAACGAAAGAAACTTTAAAAACATGAGCTAAGCTACACCAACACAAACCTACAAGCCAGTCCCGTCTCCACCAAGTGCATTCATTCACAATACCTACCTATGTAGACATCCAAACCCGTCATCTCATCTTCAAACTCCAGTACGAGTATATCCGGCAGAAATCCATGTAGGTATTCACATATTCACACAAACCCACCGCACCGCCCCCATCCCATACACACCAAGGCTTTTGTTGCACATCGCATCGAACCCGACGTTGAAATAAGGTTTGTTTCAACAAAAGCTTAATTAAAAGTTCAGATGAAGATATACATCCTAGCCCTACCGCTTGGCTTGCTTTCTTTTTTGCTGAAGAGGGGAAGGGAAGGTTGCGATTCATGGGGATTGGATGTTGGGGAGGTAGGTAGGTATAGAAAATGTCGTTGGGGCATTGGATAGGTAATGAATGTGCCATGATGCGAGACGGCGCTACGGTAAGGATTCAGGTTGCGGGCCTGAAGCGACGTCTCGATGGATTATATATCTTTGGCGATATATGTATATGTATATACAAGCAAGCAAGCGGCAGCAGAGATGCATCACTGTCTATCTATCTATCTTCCTAGCATTAAGCTAAACAGACATCATAAATCCCTCAACTCGGCGTCTCCCCCGAACGAAATCACAAGTAGCTACAGCTAACAAGCATCCATCACTTCCTCTAAATCCTGCTCAATATTTTCTTTCTTCATTTCTTCGCTTCCTCCTTTCTTTCTTTCCAGCCTTCAATGAGCAAGCAAACAAGCAAGCAAGCAAGCTAAAAGAAACCCCCTTCTCCTCACTTACCTTATCTTCAAGTCCGTCTGCCTGCCTGACTCTGACAGTTCCTGGCCTTGCATGGCTTGCCTTGAATAGCTAGCTAGCTACTAATTGCTGCTCAAAGATCTTGAAGCAAACTGGAAGCTGTTTAGGCATTTACTTACCTTACCTTACCTTGTTGCTATTTTGACTTTAGTCTTTGGGAGATGGGAGAGGATTGCATGGAATGCTGCAAGGTATACATATACATACATACAAAGAGAGAGACCCATTCATAAGCCTCGGAATCAGAAGCAGGTAGAATCTTAACAAAGAGAAACCGCGGACAGTCATTCGTGTGGGTACCCATTCGTGTCTGTCTGAAAGTCCTCACTCGAGGTAGGCGAAAGAAGTGCAACATTATCTTCACAGCTTAAAATACTGTTCATTGGCACATGACACAAATAAAATGCAGCTTTATAATCGTGCCTTCACTTCATTCGTCCAGTCATCTTAACCATACGCCAGACGAAACCAGCACCGCCCCTATATTTATACAAGATAAGAGGTAAACCGCGAGAGAGAAACGCCAAATAATCAGGTATTTGCCACCCTGGCCCCTGCCCCTGCCCCTGCCCCACCATCCAATGCCAAGTAAATACGCCAGCCTCATAATCGTACAAATCCATTGCCGTATCCCAACATTCACGATCTTAACTCATATGATAGATCGCTAATACTCCTCTGCCGCTCCGTCCGGCCCTCGTTGCCACTGTCATCGTCACTGTCCATGTCTTCGTCGTCGCTTTCTTCTTCGAATACTATGCGTCGGAGAACGCTGCGTTCGAAGAGCTCGATAACGAAGCGGCGCACGTTGATGCGGAAGTGAGATGATTCTAGTAAGGTCATGACTTTTCTGAAGAGAGCTGGATGGCTGAAGTTGGGAAGCTTCTTCGATTTGATGTGCATGAGTTCAGTCATCGCTCGTTTTTGTAGCACAGTGTTACCGAGATCAATAACGAGTTCCAAGATTCGGTTGCTGACGAAGTCGTCATCCGTCTTTGCTGCCATAATGGCGGCGCGTTGTTCTCCTGAGGCGGTAATTTCCGAGGCTTTCTCATGACTCCAGGTTTGGTACGAGAAGAATTTGCTGAGATTCTGCGGGATGCAAAGTCCAAGAGAAGCGCCCATTGTTGTGGTGTTGCTGTCCCATCCAAATTCGGACATGATCTCGAGTCCATGAACACTGCGGGAGATGAGACCTAAGACGAAGAAGGCAGTCCCTCGTAAGCTCATGACCTCGTGTGATTCCGCGATCCTGACAATGTTTTCAACGGCGTCCGATTCCTCCAGGAACGGCGCACCAAGCTCCATAGACCCAACATTGCCCACAGCCCATAAGCACCCTTTGACTTTGAGTATTGTTTCTGGATCATCCGAAAGCATTCCATAATCGCGGATCGTTGAGGCGAACTCCTCGAAGTGGCCCTTATCTCGCAACAGCTTGCATCCTTCCTTGGTCCTAGTTAGCTCCCTGTAAAAGTGAGGAGGCACATGACCGTCGTTATCGGCATCCAGCTCGAAAGTATCTTCATCGACACTCATACGATTCGACGTCTCCTCTGGCATCTCTACAAAGGCACGTGCTAAGCTTGCCTCAATGACTCCAACGTAGCTATCGTTTCGGCCAAGAAACCAATCATCCATTTCGTTGCTGATATAGTCCAAGCCATCAAGATAGTGATATCCAATGGATGTAGAAAGAAAGCGAAGAAGCAGAGGTGCGCCAATCTCTCCTAGATGATCAAGAGCCGGCCGACATTGCACAATGTACTCTAAATAGTTCTTGCGATTGCAAGCTTCCTCGAGAATCTTGATGGCAGTAGCACAAACTTCAACTTCGGGGTCGTAGAGTTGGGTGACGAGGAGTTGAATAGCCCATTTCGAGTCACCAACACTTTGGCTAGGCCGTAAACTTCTCGAATATTTCCTCAAAACATTTGTTGCATGGATGCGAATTTCCTTGGAGCCCGCCGTGAGAGCCTTTGAAAGGAGGACTCTAGGGTGCCCCTGCAAGCTGTAATCAAAGTTTGACAAGAGTAGCTTGATCAGATCAGGGCGTTGCTTTTGACCTATAATATGGTACATCATATTGATCATGCGCCATCGATCAAGCATTTGCAACCCCTTTGGGTCTCCACTCATCGTTCCTAGCATCGCAAAATATCCACTACAGAGGGTTTCCGAGAGTCGTTCTTTGGAGAACATAGGGGACTGGGCTGTCAAACCACTTGTCTGGATATCGTTAGCACACAGGCTTCAGTGTCGATTTGGAACTAAGGCCAAGACTTACTGGATCGCACTGTGCTAGGCATTCGGCGATTTGCCTGAGCAACTTGTTATCGGCAAGATATTTGACGCCTTCCGTCGTCTGAAGAAGGGTATTTATGAGCGCGCAACCAACTTTTATGTACTTCTGGTTAATACGAGTGTACCGAACCTCAGCGAACTTGTATTTGAACGGCCTGTAGAAACTAATAATGCGCTTAATGAATTTCGAGGCTTTGATAGCCTCGTCAAGTCGCTTCCCATTCAACAACGGTCCCTCTATGATCCTCAAGATAATATCCCATTTCCATTTGATAGGATTCGTACTTGAGAGCACTTGCGTTTCGACCAACAATTGACGAAAAGTGTTTTCATCAATAGAGACGTTGGGATTGATCTTAGGTTGGTCCTCCAAGCTTGTTAGATTGTCGTGGCTGTTATTGGCAGCGCCAACAAGAGCGCCTGTAACATGAGGGGCTGTTCGGTACAATGTCCTGCTCACACTGCTTATCTGGTATACCGTCCCAGTTGCATCAAAGCGTTCCTGATCTCCAAAATGTGATGCGGCAGCGAATAAATCCGGCAGAAGCTGCAAATCACTACTCCAGTTTGAAGGTAGTAAACGAGAAGCAAGCTTCAATACTTCTCCGATGAGCAAGGTGGTCTTTCGTTTCAACATTGAGTTATCAGCGTCTCGTGTGACCTGCAAAAGCCCAGACAACATGTCCGAATTAATCAGAACTGCCAACAAAAGAGCGGTATAATGATCCACAAAATTCTTGTCTCCGGTTTCTTCCTCTACTGGTTGACCAGGTTTGGACGTCGCTGATTTTAGGGTAGCTACACGCCCGTAGGTAGTCAGACGCCGTCCAGCCAGAAATGAAGTTGCCCAAAATGGTGACTTAATCCTCAGGAGCCCATAGAGCAGATCGATGACTGTCTCACGGATAATAGGATTTGGTAGCATGAGGCAAGATATCAAAGACCTTATAGCTCTGAAGTTGTACATGGATAAAGCCATAAGTCCAGGCCATGATTTCAATGCATATGATATTGACCTGGAATTTTGCTTCAAAATCTTCTCTTGTGCAAATAGCGAGTCCGTAAAAGGCGTGAAAAGTACCTCGAGCTCGTAGCCTGCGCGAAGATACTTTCTGCGTTGAGGTGCATCCATCAGGAATAAGAAAGCCGCTGTAAGACTTTCCGAAGCTTCGTAGGTCCCTTCACCAAGGGCATCGGCTAGCGGTCTAAGGCCTCCTGAAATAACAAGCAAACCTGGATCCCGGACCATCATCTCACCCAAGGTTTCGATACAAATGGATCTTAGGCGATCCTCAGCATGCTCGGCAACTGATGCTATGGTTCTTACAACAGCTCTGGACACCTCCTGGATGCCATCTTTGACATCCAAGAATGCACGCACAAATTTGAGCGCTTGCTCACGCTCGACGTCTGCATTGGACTTTTTAATGAGGGAACTGTGGTTTGTTAGCTTAAAACAAACGGACAAATGTGGTTGACAACTTACAGCACCACTAAATAATCCGTATTGAGTGTTCGGATTTTCTGTAACGAACTGATGTCTGATATTGCATATCGAGTCATTCGATAGCCGGCAGCAACAACTTCTCTGCTTTCACTCAGAAGCATGACTTGCATTCGCAAACCGAAAACTGACCAGACCAGGTCATATTTTAACGGTGGGTATCTCTTGAACAGTTCCACCAGGTTATTTGCATGTCCAACATAGTAATCCGGTGTAAGCCCCTCGATTTCAAGTGCCTGTAATATCTCTGCCAGAGCGTATGTTGGGGATTCCTGTGGTTCGTCGTAATCTGAGCCAGCACTTCTAGCAGCACTTGGGGGAGACCGTAAACCATTGCTCTGGAACAACGTATCCATGCGACTTCGTGTCGGGGTTGAGGGTACTTTTGGCCTCTGCAACTCTGATATTTCACTCCTCAGTGCCTTGATCTTCTGATTCGACGAATTTAACTCCGCTTCCACTCTCAGCCGCTGCTCTTTCGTTTGTTTCGCTTTCTTCGTGTTCAGTGCCTCCAACATGTTCTCGCTGCCCTCCTTGATCTTCATCTCTCGGTTCAGCGATTCCCGCAAGGCTGCGAGGACCTGACCTGGAACTGCTCCATCATCCTCATCTAATCTCTCCAAATTCGCTACAGAAGCGTTCGCGTTCACATCTTGGCTCGAGCCTGTCCGCGAAGGGGCAAGCTGGCTCCGCAGATTTGAGCTGAAGCTCCCTGGTGCTGGGGAAGGATTGAGTGACGAGCCGCGGGGTGCGTAGGACATTGCGGAAGTCGAGCGAGGGCCAGTGCCCGGGGCTACAGGTTGTAGCGCATCTCGATCGAAACTGTTTTTCGCGTTATTCGTCCCATATGAAGTGGGTTGCTGGCTGTGTAATGACTTCTGAGTCGGCGTCGCGGACGAGCTCAGAATGCTCGGCGGTCCAACCATCTGTCCATCGACGGGTCAACGTAGTTGGCGGGGCGGTGGCATGTGTATCGATAGTTACTGGATCGACTTCGAGGTCATCCAGCAAGTTCTAAGCTTCTCAGGCGCATAGGAGAGCGGAGCGGTCTTGTACAAGTAAGTTACGGGCACTTATCCGTAGCGCGGGTCGAGATGTACAGCTATCCAGGCGGCTCGACGACTAGCTTCGCGCGCAGGAAATTGCAATAGATCTATATGTGTATGCGAGCAAGTGTCTTCTATCGAGTTGAGAGCTGTTTGATATTGTGAATTGTTGTTTGTGATAGTTATTGTACATCATCAACTGTGCTGTGCTTTAATGCTTGCAGGCCACATCTGTCTAGACACTCGGACCAGGAAGGGCAAATCCTTAAATTCATCTGAAACGTTTGCCCTTCGACTTCTCTCCTACAAACCTGGTGAACATCTTTTTTCCTCTATAAATGATTGCATTATTCTTGAACAATACCCAGATCTCTAATAGACGCAGGCCAAGTTAAGAAACATGCCACTATAACTCTATAAATCCGTCGCTAGTTGACACCCCAGTCCCCAGATCAGGACTGCAAGGCTGAATGTATCCCCGCAGATGTCCTGGAAAAGCTACTTGTACACCACCTGCCCAAGCTATGATTGCATGAAATCTGGAGGGTTGGGTTAGCATCTGCATCCTATCACGTCTTCCAAGGACATGGGTTCAACGGCATAAGTAGAGCCGAAGAAGAGGAAGCCATACTGCCATAGGAGAGTAGACCAGCATCATCCTCGAACTTTACATGTACCTGTACCTACATACAGTACCGGAATACCAGACAGCAAAGAGGTAAAATGTATATAATTATCTTCATCTGTGCAGGGTCAGGATAAGTCACAGTATTCCAGTCCAGTCAGCAACCTCGAATTCGTGGTCAACTTTCCTATACCTAGTATGGCGATGAAACGTAAGATTTACAGAAACATCTTACGACCTGCGGGCGATGCCGATTCGTCCAGTAGTCCAGTACAGCGGTACAAATAACTAGTGTTAAAAATCGCGATTTTGCCGAAAACACCAAAACTCGCGAAACACTCTAAATATCAAGTTTATTTTATACCTTTTTATAAATAACTTAGCAACCACACTTCTAATAATTAAACTAATAAGCTAGAATTAAAGCACTAGTATAAAGTAGTATATATAACTAGTTTAAAACCTAGATTTTAATAATAAAAGGGCTATAAGTAAAGATATCTATAAAACTAACTATTAAATCTTATTTTACTCTATATAGTTAGCTCTAAAGGCTAAAAAAAAGCTAGAGTATTATGCGCTAGTATTAACTCTAGCTTATATATTAATTTTATATAATATTATAAGCTAGTTCTAAAGTAGTAGTAGAATTATAACTTTAAGTAAAGCACCTTAGCATTTCTTCTAGTCTTGGCATTTCTTGGCGTGCCGAGGTAACCCCGCATTACCTTTTCTCACCCCGCGTCACCTTTCTTAATTCTATTACTTCTTTAGAACTAGCTTATAATATTATATAGAATTAATATCTAAGCTAGAGGTACTACTTACGCATAATACTATAACTTTTTTTAGCCTTTAGAGCTAAATTTATAGAGTAAAATAATATTTAATCTTTATTTTTATAGATATCTTTATTTAGAGCCCTTTTATTATTATATATTAATTTAAAAACTAGCTATATATTTAGAGCTCTACTAGGGCTTTAATTCTAGCTCCTTACTTTTATTTTTAGAAGTGTGGTTGCTAAGTAATATGTAATAGCATATTAAGATAAACTCGAAATTTAATGTTTTCGACTTTTGGGTGTTTTCGGCAAAATCGCGATTTTTAACACTAGTTATTTGTGGCGCTGTAAAAGTAATGGTTGCCAAGGATCACTTTTGAGTCTTGAAGCAGTACGGAGCAGGAGAAGATGCAATTTTTACATAACATCCGAATTCCTACCAAACTTCTGCAGAAAATAATAACAGTCCTCATGATATTCGATTCTTGACAGGCAAAAGGCTGCCACGGGGCTTTCCCATCATGCGCGTGTTACTTCGTACTTAGGGGTTAGGGGGTTAGGGTTGTAGTACAGTAGCGCAAGGCTATTCAAGTGCCGCTTGGGCAGCACAGTATCGGGGGATCCCGAAGCCTCATACAGTATTGCAACTCCCACCAAACGTTCGCGGAGTCTTTTTTTTTTTCTTCCCAAGGGCCGGCCTCCGCTGAAGGAAGCTACTGGACTGGTCGATATCTCGGTTTATCTGCAAGCTCGTTCACTATCGGCCGTCATTTGGTCGCTGCCCCGCGAATCGCCGGCCTCCCTTCTTATCTGGAGCTCTCCGTATATAAAGCTCCAAGCTTCCACCTTTCCTTCATACTGGACTGGCATAGCTTCCACCATCCACAGGCAAAGCTTCATTAATTTAGCCTTCCTACCTGCATAAAGAGAGTCAAGTTCCCTAACAATTCGCTACATACCATTCAATTTCAAACATTTCACGTCATACCAACCTCACAACCTCTCTTCCAAAGTAGCAATGGCCTCAGTAGCTTCAGCACGTTATGGCAAGGACAATGTCCGAGTCTATAAAGTTGAGAAAGATCCAGCGACAGGTGTGCAAACCGTTACTGAAATGACTGTCACCGTACTCCTTGAGGGAGCCATCGATGTATCGTATGTTTGCCCATCTATCCCAGAGCCGAAGACCCTCCTCCCCTAACGGTACTCCCAGGTACACCCAGGCAGACAACAGCGTAGTCGTAGCCACCGATTCAATGAAGAACACTGTCTACATCAAGGCAAAAGAGCACCCAGTCACCCCTCCCGAACTCTTCGCCAGCTATCTCGGTACACATTTCATCGAAAAATACTCCCACATCACCACAGCAAACATCAAGGTCGTAACACACAGATGGACACGAATGACGATTGACGGCAAGCCCCATCCACACTCCTTCTACCGCGACGGAAACGAAACTCGAAATGTCGAAGCTGTTGTTCGAAAGGACAAGGGAATTGAGATCCGGAGCGGTATCGTTGGCCTGCTGGTATTGAAAAGCACAGGTTCCCAATTCCACGGCTTCGTCAGAGATGAATACACTACGTTGCCAGAGGTCTGGGACAGGATTTTGAGCACGGATGTTGACTGCGGCTGGTCATGGAAGACTTTCTCAGGAATGAGCGCCGTTGAGCAAGCTGTGCCCAAGTTCGACAAGGCATGGGAAGACGCGAGGTCGATCACCATGAAGACCTTTGCTGAGGAGGATAGCCCATCGGTTCAGAACACAATGTACAAGATGTGCGGGTCTATTTTAGAAGCTGTTCCAGAAGTTGAAACCGTGGACTATTCTTTGCCTAACAAGCACTACTTTGAGATTGGTAAGCCTTCACTACCTAAACGTATGAACAATTTACTGACTCAACCTTAGATCTGAGCTGGCACAAGGGAACCAAGAACACTGGAAAGGATGCTGAAGTTTACGCCCCTCAATCTGGCCCCAACGGACTCATTCAAGTCACTGTTGCGAGATCTCAGCTTTCACCCAAGCTATAAATTGAGACCCTTGTAGAAATACACACGAACATTTGGCATGTAGGCGTTGTATGACTGGATGGCTTAAAGTGGTGAACGGAGTATTATTGTACATAGGAGTCTTCAGATAGATATCATACATCACGACCTTGACCTTGATTCATATTATTCACATGGGACTATAACAGTGAAAGCATAACGTAGCGACAAAATAGCGTCGACTCTTCTATAATACAGTCATGCGCGAAAATTAGGAGGATTACTCATGTTAGAACTACTCCCCTCGGCGTAAAAGTAATTCGGGCCCAGCTTTTCCATAATTAAGGGATCTACTATATCTAAGCACTATTCCTAGCCATTTGACTAGGCAAATAGGGCATGCACTATTTAAAGCGTATCATTCAATCCTATAATGGAATCGAATTACTTTTACACCGCACAGAGTATCACCCATTAAAGAACACTTCTTAATAAACGAGGGGTCAACGCGGGGTATACTATACTCGTACTCGTATTTCAAAGAACCCACACCCCAAAAAGAACACTCCATCAAAGCATAAAATAATAGCATAACTAAACTCTCTTACGCGACTCTCTTAACATCCTAATTAAAACCCTACCCCTATCCTATCCCGTCCCGTCCCGTCTACGTACACAAACCGCCGAGTACAAACCCTAAGTGGGGCATCTAGCCTAATCTCATACATGTACCGAAATACGCAACTTTACCGCCACAAATCATCTCTTCAAAGCCTCTGTAGCTCAATGGTAGAGCGCGTCACTAGTAATAAGATTCCTCTTGTATATGACGAGGTTGCCGGGTAAGCTTCTATATCTTAAAGTTTGTTTGAATTATAGCTAATAATAGAGAAGTTCGATTCCGTCCAGAGGCATAGTGAAAGACAAACGATTTTTTTGGCTTTCTCATGGATTTTTGTTTTTTTTTATTATATAGGCCTGGGCAGTTGGGGTCCCGGCAGTTGTATCATAGCTAAAAAGTAATAGAAGGTAATGTTTATCGAGCCTTTTCATGTCAACTATGCTAGCGTGTATTTATCCAAATAGCTTTTTTGTATCTTTTTATCAGTTCGGATTTCAGATGAGGAATTTCGTGATATATTTGGCATTTTAGGGGGCTAAATTAGCCTTTTGCTATATAAGATCCTAGCATATAGGCTATTTGCAGAAGTAACTTTTTGCTATTTTTGGATGGTTTGGGAAGTATTTGCATGTTTTTTCAGAAAGTGACTTATATTAAGCGAACCTTTTTAGTTCTAGCCTATTGGCCCTAGCCCTGAGGATTCCTTTAGTCAGCAAATTGAAGGGCACACCAGGCACACTACTCCGTACATTGAACAACTCTTTTTAAGCTTCATCGCTACCGAATTATTACATCTGCATCTGCAAGTGCAAGTTCTAGAAAACATTCACACCTTGTCGCTCGCCGCTCAAATAGCATGCTCTCCATATCACCACGCACAACACAGTCCTTTATTTTTGCCTCCACAGCACGCTCCCTGCTCCGACTTGATAATTTCTGCTTCTCGTACGCATCTTCTAGTGTTTTCAATATCGGGCGCAAGCTCTCAATGTCATCTTTCAAGCGTTCCCAGGATTCCCTCTCCTTCCAATTATATATTACGCTATTTAGTTCTGCACTAGCATAAGTCCTATTCACCGATCGAGCAAGGCTCTGGATATCGTATTTCCAGGCTTGAAGCGACGATATCGCCACCCGAAATGATAAGCAGGCTAAGGCGTTCAGATCATTGACCACGTGGAGATGTTGGATGTCGCTCCGAGTTATAATGCGGCGCTCTGTGTTGTTGCTTCCCCGCAGCCATCGTGGGCTACGCTTCTGCTTTATCGATGCGTCCCATTGCACCACCTCCCCTGTAAGGGGATCTTTATTCCTTTCGATATAGGTCTGGATATTATTAATGTTCTGTTCAATACCAATACACAACTCGGCACTGCGGTCTGCGCTCTGGTACAACTCGTCGACGTCTCTGTCGAGTTTATCGATAATGAATCTAAGGCTGTCGGCGGCCCAGCGTATCTTGTGGTGGATGGGAAATATTGAAGTGAACCTCTCACAAATAGGATGGTTTAGATGTGCACTGCAGTGCTCAAGTGTGTGCGAGATGAATAACGAGAGGCCGCCTAGTGCAAATCCGTGTCGCGGCTGATGCTTTTGTCCTCCCTGAGGCCAGTTGACCCACCACGCACCGTACAGATACAAGACACCGTACAGGTATGGGCTAAAGAAGCCAAAGCCTCCACTGTCAACCTCCTGAAGTCGAGATAATGCGTTGGACAAGCCCCATTCAAACAGAATGACCAGAGGCGGAACATTTTTTCTGAAATCGCGTACCGAATATATGAGCTGGTTCGAGCGCTTCACAGTCTCCTCAAACTTGTCAGCTATTATGTCCTTGTCTGGAAGCCTCGATTCGCGCAGACCAAAAGGCACGCCGACCATGCATTTCCTCGAGGGACGTAAGAAGGCGGGGACGAATGAGATATCCGCAACCAACTGGGACATGTAGACCGTCCTGTTGGCTGCGCTGCGGATGCCATCGGCAACCGGCATCGAGGGAAAATCGACTGCGACTGTTGTGGGGAGTGGGCTAGTCCACCAGTTCGATCGTACCCCAACGGGATCGAAGCCCCGTGCCCATGGTGTCCCTCCTGTCTGCGTTGCGTTTCCTGGGGGTAAAGATACTATACGGAGAAGCCATAGCAGTTTGTGGCCGAGGGGTAATGCCTCTAACACGCTTACAAGCGCCGCGTCTACAGGCATGATCGCAAATTGAGAAACCAATGCCAGGAATCCAAACAAGATTAGAACCTTCATAGCATATGATGTATAGTTGAAAGCGCGCTTGATCCAGCGCTGAAGTGGGGCCGGCGTCTGCTCAGCGAAGGCTTGGCAGGTTCGAAGCAAATCTGCAAAGCGTCTATCCAGTCCAAGTCCCACATCAGCCTGTGTAGAATATGGTGAAATCGAGGCTAGAAACTCCACATCGTCCCAGTCCTCTACTGCTTGCACCTCTCTAGCGACCAGGGACAACATTTCGCCGGCCCGGACTCCTTCTTCGTGGAGTTCAACGAATCTTGCGAGACAGAATGCTCGTAGCAGACGTTTGCTCTTGGCCATTTCAGACACCATTTTGGGATCGCTTACGCGACAAGTGACATCAAAAAAAGTCTCGACGAGCTGATTGCGTCCGGAGGCGTAAGCCGCCTGCCATCCTCCGCGATTTGACTGGAAGTCTGCATGGAGTTGGGAAAATCCGACAGTGGTTTGGTGAGCTTCGCGGAACATTTCGACTGCTCCCGACGGGTCGCCTATGATGATATGGCACGCTGGCGTCGAGATGGCAGTACGCTATTGCAATATGATCGATTTCGGGGTGATTACCTTGAGTAATTGATCGTTGATAAGGAAGAAAAGTCTTTCTGGAGGAAATATGTCCTCCTTTGAGTGATGGTGTTGAACAAACGGATGACAGCCAACAAAGACCGTGCTGGTCAGATAAGTGACGCATCCATCCTCTTTCTTCAAGTGGGAAATATACATCCCTTTGTTCAAGTAAGACACATCCATCCTCTTTTCTACCGAATGCAGACTCTTCCTGTCACATAAGAGAGATGTGAGTCTCTGGAGAGGTCGTATATTGTGGCGTAGAAGTCTTAATCTGGGAAGCTAGTTAGGAAGGAGCCTTGGAGGTCTTGACATGGAGGCCAAAGGCGCTAGTGACACCAGTGGTCAAGTGTGGCCTAAGACATACTCGTGACACTTCCTGATACCTAGGTAAATGGCAGGCATCGCACTGCTTCAACTTATATTTTCTCTTTAACCAGGTTTAGCTCTCGGGTTGTCTTGCTCTTGAAACTACACAGCACTCGCTACATTCCACAGCATGAGATAAGGCATTAATCAAGCTAGCTACCTAAATGACCATGCCAGCATTCGGGGCGGCCAACGGAATCGTGACAAGGAGACCGGCCGAAGAGCCAAACCGATGCTATGTCAAACAAAAAATTTCATCATGATCCTCACTTATAACCGCGTTCTGCAGCGCGCTCGCTCGCCCATTGATAAACAACTTATTAAAAGTCTATATCACCTTTACTCCCTCCTCGAAATAGTATCTGTACGTTGCGCCATTACTCACTCATGAGTGTTGACACTACTCAATGCCGCGTTGATTCATTCGCTTTGCCCTTCGCAATGGCAATGGCATTCCTGATCCGGACCAAGCGTCTGAGCTATAATGGTTCCAGCATGCTTAGTCAATCGTATCTACAGTACGGAGTAAGGCCAGAGAAAAGCGGTCGGTTGGTTGCACTGGTTCATCAGTCGAAGCATGTAGTAAACGTCTCAATGACTAAGTCGCCTGGCTACTAATAGCACCGCCGAAGTTCTTCTAATGCCCATGGCCAGCGAGCCAGCGACGACGAGGAAATGTCTGAAAGCAGAGAGATAAGCCGTGATTGCTACGCCAAAGCAGTTGCTGCTGCCGCTGCTCTTAGTGTTCCCCAGTTAATGATCACAGATCGATATCAGTTATGTAGAATACAAGTTTCCGGGCAAGTGCGAGTGAACTAAGATGGAATTGACAGCAGCTATCAATGCTGTCATTCAAACAACACAACACAAGACATTCATCGCAACGACACTTAAAGAGGATGCACGAAACAGGAAATGTTAGGTTTGCAAAAGTAACCACTCCGTACTAATATAATGGACTTGGAGCGCTTGAGCAGGCGTGTGTATTTGACGAAGCGCTCCCAGGTTCGGTAGCTGGCGACAAGATCTTGGAGGAGGACCAGAGATATATCAAGCCAACTAATAATCAACCTGTGCTCCCTCCCAAGACACAAACATGGCCAACTCCTCTGATAAACGCTGAGAATAATACTCATTTGCCTAACCAGCCGTTTAGTCGCTGACGGGTATACATACTTATGGTGGAAAAGTCAGGGCGTGGGAATCATTTCGACTGACAGACTGACAGATATATGTGGAAGGGATTGTGATTAAGGGAACTTAAAAGATAAAATACTCGTCGTTTACGAAACGAACTATTGCGTTGGCATTACCAAACCCAAATAAAGTAAAGCAAAGGAACGCAAATAAGCATTGTCGTTTCTTTAAAAGAAACTCGTTAATATCTACCGGAAGGGATTCCCGAATCCTAACTTACGTGGATGATGAACGGGGGTTTTAATGCTAAGGTAACTATACCTGGGTACGCTTGCTTTCTGCTTGCGCTTGATTAATTTACCTACAGAGTGCTCAGTGCTCACTGTTGAGATGATCTTTATAGACACGTTCCCCCCCCTCCCTCCCCCCCGAATGAATTGTTGTAGAATTGTAGGTGGGTAGTTGGGACTGCGAAGTTCGAGATTTGCTCTGGAAAAAGGGATGCATTGTTGATACCATCGTGAGGCCGATGAACCGTTGCGGTTATGGTTATGGCACTTGCCAAACATTCATCAAGGATATATCACGTAGAACCAGGAAATACGATTATCATCTCATTTCATAGAATCACAACGAAAGCTTTTCGCAAGCTCTATAAACGCCCATGTAAAGAGCGATCACAGCCCAAAACAACCGTCCCAATGCAATAACCACTCTACTCTAAGCCCGGACCGCGGCACCCAACGCACCACCCGTGAACTGAGTTCCACCAGCTTGTCTAGGAGCACTAGGTCCACCTCCACGTCCACCACCGCCGCGACCTCGTCCACCGCCTCTACCTCCACGTCCCCCACGGCCACCTTGTCGCTCAAATGCGTTGGCCATGCCTTGTGTTCTTGTCTCGAGCGTACGTTCATTGCTCTCGATGAGACCGCTTGCCTTGTCGCTGAGCGTAAGAGCCAAGCTCTGCAGCCTACTAAGTTCGACGCCCTTGCGGAAGATGATGGATGCGTTGACTTGATCGAGAGCAGCGGCCAGTTCCTCATGACTGATCATCTTGCTAACGATAGCGGCTACTTTGCGGTCGGTCAGCTCGAACATTGAGGAAAGAGTGCCGACGGCGAGGGTGTCGTAGTATGGAGCGTAAGTGAAGAGGTATGTCCGGAGGCCTTCCTCCTGGATTTGCTCTGAGAGCATGGTCTTGATGGCCTCAGGCTTTGCCATGAGTTCCCAGATCTTGATTTCATGGATAAAGGTGGTAGCCTTCTTCCACTCGCCAGCCGCCAAGGCCTTCGAGGCTTGCATGACGTGATCTCTGGTGTTCTCAGGTGGACCAGTGAAGATTTGACGCTCGTGATACTCTAACATACGTCTGTAGGTCTTGCTGATGACTCTCTTCTTGATATCGGGCGACGAGCCTGTTTGGGCTAGAAGAGGAATCTCGAGAAGCATACTGCAGGTGAGGTAAACACATTCCAGAAGTTCCAAGTTGATGTGCATGTGGAAGGGAAGTTGGCGTTGTCTTTCGAGGCGCTCTTGCTCTGGTGAGACTTGGTTGTATCTTTGAATCATAACACCTTGAGCAAGCAACTCCTTTTGGCGACCACTACCGCAGATTTCTTGCAGAGTAGTTTGTGCTTCGTAGACAAGTCCGGCTCGGAAAGCACAGAGACCAACTTGGACAAGAGTTCGGTTGAATAGAATTTGGCTGTGTACATCGAAGGCGTTGATGGTCTCTTGCAAATGAGACATCAGCATCATATCGCGTGCCTTGTAGTAGTTGTCGTGGAGAGCGAGGAAGTAAATCTGGCAAAGCATAGCCCGAGCACGGATAATGCCTTCGCTGTTGATGAATAGGTAGTTGCACAGAACATTAACGAGAGCAGTGGCATCGGAAACTTCGGTTCGAGGAGTAATGGCTGATTCGAGTTCAGTGGGAATAGATTTCCAGCAGTTCTCCTCGAGGATCTTGACTACTGCAGATGGCTGAATGTTCATGTTAGTATACTGTAGCCTGCATTTGGACAGAATTACCAACCTTGAAGTAAACATGTTCCAATCTTCTCATAACAACACGGTTGAGGCTGTCTTGTGTAACTTGCAAACTCTCATCCTTTCGAAGGCTTTCGGTATATAGCAGTGTGCGAACAATATTGTTATACAGAGCTCCCTCGTCGGAAAGACGATCGATGTACTCGGCAGTATGAGGGTCAATGTGCTGAAGGGACCGGGTAAGTTCATCATCCAGTCTCTCAACATATGAAACAATGCTGCCTGGAATCTTGAGCTTCTCGCCAGCTGCGACAACAGGCGCCTTCTCATCATCCTCCCACTCTTCCGCGTTTTCGACAACAACCAATTCCGGATTCGACTCAAGGACCTTAAGAAGGTTACCGAATTCTTGCTCGGCCGCTTTCCATTGATCTTGAGACATGAAGGTCTGAACGCCGGTGGTCAAGTCGAATCTTGTAGAAATGATAGTCAAAAGAACTCGAATGCGCTGGTAAGGGGTTGTGGCAACTTCATAGAGCTTCTCCATAATCTTGATCTGCTCGGTTCGGTCTGTGTTCTTCTTTCCTCGAGACTCCATAATCGTCCTGAGATGCTTGAGAATGCTTTCGGGTGTGAATTGCATCGTACGGCCACCCCTCCCAACAGTCGAGAAACCCTCATCATCATCAATCTCCAGGGCGGGAACACCAGCGATAGGTTTGGGTGTTCTGGAAGGTTTTGGTGCGGGCTCTTCCTCTTCGTCTGACTCCATGAACGTATCTTTGTCCGCCCTATATGCATCGATGTCCTTCTGGTAGTCCTTGTTGTTCTTCTTGATGCGCTGCTTGACCGCGTTCAAGCCCCGGGCATTTGTAGCGTTCATCTTCTTCGTTGAGACCTTTTGCTTGGCGATAGCCTCATTCATAAAGTCCTCCAACTCAGCAATAGCCCTAATATACGGTTTTGGTGTGTTACCCGCCTGAACGAGCTTCACCACTTGTCGATTGAGTTTATCAAATTCTAATAACCATGTTAGCCACTGAACCAGAGGGGATTTTCCACCATAATCGCATACCGGCAGAGATAGATCCCCAGTCATTAATCTTCTGTCCATTTTCGATCGCCTTCACGGTGCCCTCCAACTCCTCAATCCGCTTGTCTTTCGCACTCTTGACAACCTTGGTGCCTTCCTCGTCGCTGCTCTCGTCGCTTTCTGAGCCTGCACCTTTCAAGAAAGCATTTGCGCCGGTCTTTTTTCCGTCTTCGTCGTCGCTGGAGGAATCATCGTCGTCTTCCCCTTCATCATCATCCTCTTCGCTGGAATCTTCCTTTGCTTCCTCTTCCTCCTCCTCGGAGTAGAGTTCTTCCTCGTCGGAAGAGCTGCTCTCGCTTGAGCTGTCGCCCTTGAAGAATCGAGACATCGTGGTGGGTGCGTTTGGGATGCTGGAAGGTGGAGGTTGAATTTTTGAAAGTTGACCCGCTATTTCGCTATTTTGTGATGTTGAAGGCGGGCGGGGCGGGGCCTGGTGGGCTTGTTTAGCGAGCTTTCTTTCCCTGGCAATTGAGGAGGGGAGGGGAGGGGAGGGGAGAGGAGAGGAGGAGAGGGAGATATCAATAATAAAATTCACTAGGTTTTGAACATTTAATTTGGATTCTACATACTATTTATCTAATTTTATACATCCATACCTGAATGAGTTGTGGGTGAGCATACAACAGTTGCTCATTGTGGGCGCGATAAAATGTGCCACACAGCTTGGAACATTAAAGATTGGACAGGATTAGTCTCCCCATGCGCTACTTACACCAGGGTAAAAGAACCCAAGGTTCTGAGAGTTTGACGCTGAGATAATTCGAGGAACTTCCTCTTGCTTTTCTCGAAGAACCAGTAAAAATATATGCGTATACTGTAGCCTAAGCTGGAACTGGTGGTCATCCTGGGTTTGGCTGTCTCTTGAACAATCAGTCATAACCCATTAACCGCTGACTCCAATTGCATGAATATAGCCAGTCAGTACAAGCCTGTGTATAAAATCTAGCAATCAACCACCTCTGACTCTGTTTCATTTGTAAATCGTGGTTCTAAAATAGTACCAAGGCCTGCCGGGTATCTAACACAAATCCAGGAATACCCATTTTACGACTCCGGTCTTGTAATAAATTTCCATCCAAAACGCCAGTCAAAGTATGAGTATGAGTAAGTGATACCAGCACCAATCAAGCCCTAAGAGAACGCCTTGTATCTGCCATAGTATTGCGAACCTTTGCGCCAATACCCCATCCGTTCCATTGCCCCGTATACGATCCCCCTCCCTTCATGTATCTCGTGTAAGCCAATCCGGGTGTTCCCTTGCTCTCCACGGCTTTATATCATTCGGATTCTCTGCATGACTCTTCCGGGCTTGTTCTAGAACAACGCTTGTTTCCTCTTCCTTCATCAGCCTTTGGAATTGCTGGACTTCTTGGTTCGCCGTGGTGGAGGATTTAGCAAATTCGGAGAATAGACTTTCAGCTATATGAATCATTTAGATGCGAGTCCGCGGAGTCAAGGAGGAGGCATACGTGAAGGTTGCTTCTTGGTTAGCGGTTCGAGGAGTCTGGGAAGGGTGGTTCGCAGATTTCTCAGCTGGGTGCATCATTTCTGTCAGTACTTGGATGAATAGCTTGACATGAGCTTAGAGGAAATACAAACCTGGATATGCATCTCCTTCAATCTAGCCATGGCCTTTTCAAGTCGCTCCTCGTCCCAAACATCCTCACCTGAAGCTCCTTCCAGCTTGAGTCCAGCTTGCCCATTTGTAGCACCCCGAACTCCAGCTACGGTATTCTGCGCATTCCCTGACCGTTCCATTGCAGATCTAATCAGACACACTCGAGATAATGTGGTTGTCGAATAACGATATTGGGACTGATACTTCGTACAGTTCAGTTGCCCCACTTGATTGAAGGAAGTTGTTCGCGTGAAGTGGACGGAAGGTTGGACCGGGATCAGCAGCCAATCGCGGGGTAATGTTACGTCCTGCGAGGCTGACAGACAGCCTTGGCCTCCCCACACCTTCAAAACTTCCATGAGAAGAAGGATTTCGATATTCGCAGCTTACTCCTCTCTTTTGCCCTCTACCCAGCTTCATCGTGTTAAATCTGTAGCAAATCTTGCTCCTGGATGTCACGTTTGCAAGTCAGTTTCAGTTACTGTGCACTGTGCACAGCATATACACGACTAAGCGCCTCGCACTTCTGGTTGTAATTCAGTGCTTTAACCCATGCCCATGTACCCACCCAGGTACTTATTATTATTAGTAGATGGCTCGTTTTCATTGAGTTAAAGACTTAAATTCCATACACTCAATACCAGATGCAGTGCATTCTTGGAGCATACCTAGGTAATGAGAACAGATATATATGTCGTGTGTAAATTCCAGTCTATGACGGAGTCTGCAAAAGACGGAAATCTTTGTCTTTTTCTTTTTCTTTTTCTTTTTCGCGGCATCTTCAACATAATATAGCAGGTTGCAAACCCCTCTACTTGTAACCTGAAATTGACTTTTCCCCAAACTAAAAAATACACCTACCTAGGGCTAGGGGTCACACAGTCCCATCTTTTATCCGGAAAGTCAACCTTGAAGGGCCCAAGTGAATCAGGAAGAAAGCGGCCTTAAATAGCGTAAACCACCTCTTAAGATATTCTGAGATATTCTGGTACACTTACTAATTACACCAAGTGTACTGTAGTGGCAGTGGCACACCACTAGCAAGCAGCACCGCACCTCCCTCCAATTCTTCTTCTCCAATATTGCACCAACTTCAACATCTTCCAAATTGCTCGCGATGGAAGACAACGGCAACCCGTCCTCCTTGGAGACGACTCCTCCAAAACCACTTCCAGACAATCGCGCGGAGTCTCCCTTGCTCTCCGATGCAGCTTTCAGCGCGACTCCCCTCATTGCGACTACTCTTCCTCCACCATCAAACCCAAATTCCACTTTTATCACCAACTCGATAAATATTCAACGAAGTCCCTCTACCGCCAAAGACCAGGCCGAGGCTCTGGGCAGGACACTATCGTTCAAATCGAATGGAAGCGTTGATTCCTCCGGTCGCCCCTCAACCATCTCCAGCCGTCTTGGTCCCCTTCACGAACGTCGCGGTCGTGCGGAATCCAACTCCAGTTTGATCGAAGCCACAACCAAATGCAGTTTATCCAAATCATCCTCAAATAGATCCGTCAATAGCGTTCAAGCTGTTGGCAGTTTCCCATTAGGCACCCTTCGCGTCCATTTACCGTCGTCGCCGACTCGCTCTACGTCTCCACAACACGAGTGCCTCAAATCAGGTGATGTTTTAATTTGCAGAGGCATCCCGTCAGGTTCCATTCTGGGTTATGACTCTCAGCTTCTCACCGTCAAAGCTCCTGATCAGTTTGAGGGCATCAAGGATATTCCAGCAGGAGTACATCTGATTTGGGGAGGATCCAGTCTCACTTCGCTGCGCAATGGCTTCTGGTTCATTTCCAGTAAGCGAGCATCAGACGAATACGGGGAAATTCACGTCAGAAGATGGGACTCCCAGAACGAGGTTCTTCAGGAAGAAGTCACCATGGCCGAAGTGAGAATCCAGAAAGCAGAGCTACCCGAATTCATTCACAAGATGCAGCCCTACAAGGCCACCACCAGCGCACTTCTGGACCAGACCAGCTCGATTGTCTCTACAAGCCCTACTACTACCACAAAGGACCCCAACATCTGGCTTCAGATGACATCTTGCATCAAGGGAGCACTACTTAGCAAGGTTACTGGTCAGCAGTGGAACCATTGGCAGATTTCTTCTTACCACGATTGCAGCCCTAAAGGCCACAGATCCAAGTCCAGTCGTGATGCCGATATCACCATTGATAACTACAAGGACGAGATCCTGAACTTTGTCTTTCCGGAGGATACCAAAATGTTCTCGGACGAATCCAGGGGCCGTGAGCGTACGCAGCAGGCCTTGGATTCGACTTCTTACGTTGAAGATATCATTAACGAGAAATGTACTTACCAGGACTCGGATGAGATCATTGGAGAGGTACAATTTTGCTACTTGTCAGGCATGTTGCTAGGAAACATAGCTTGCATAGAGCAGTGGGCACATGTTGTCAAAGTCGTCTTTCACGCTTACTATTTGTCTCTGGAGATGCCCGTTTTCTTTAAGAAATTCATCCAAGCCGTCCACAACCAATTCCGATACGACCATGAGTATTTAGATGGCAGCATCCTCGACCATGACAGCAACCTCGCCCACGACCTTAGAGTGGCCCTCATTGTCTTCAAGTCACGCCTCAACGAGCAGCTTCTCGCCCAAGGAAAAGATTTAAACAGCGAGCAGAGCGCCCTTGCGAAAGCATTTGAAGAATTCGAAGAGTGGCTTTGGAAGTGGGACTGGGATCTGAGGGGCGACTATGTTCGGAGCGGAAAGATTCAGTGAGTATACCTGGTTCTTTGATCACACTCCTGTGCCCACGACGTTTCAAGTTATACTTCTGAAATGGAAAATTCACTTCATGTGTTCTCCACATCCTCTTCACTAGAAATGACTGAAACTTTCACTCAGACTCGAGGACGGCGAATTCGTCGATGCAGAGGTTGAAGACTTTCAAGAAGAGGATGAGCGTGGTGAGTGGGCACCGGCCGTGGTCGAACTGGATGAGAACGGACGCGAAATTGGCCTTATACGTTTTTGATTTTGCGTTCTCTAATACTCCGCGCGTCGCCCTAGGCATGATCAGAAATGTAATCAAGCGTGCTCGCAGACTGTCACGAACGGTTCCCGAGCGGTAGTCCGTTCATAGAACCTACCCTCGGCGCGTTTCTCAAAGTACGGCACAACTTTCGGCATCTCTCCTTTTCGACTTCAGTGCTGTTTTACTGGTTTTGTTGCATTTGCGTTTGCAAGCGAGGAAGCTTCAAGCTGGATCCAAATGGAGGATTGGCGTTGGCTGGCTGAAATACGTGTGCATGGTTTTGGCGTAGGAGGCTTGACACATCTTGACAGGCGTTTTGGGGCATGGAGTAGACGGTCATAGAATGTTGCAGTCTCCGCGAGGACGAAATCCCATGGACAATGGATATAATATGGTGCGGTTGCTTCCCTGAATAGAGGTAAATCCTTGGACATGGGCAGATTCCAGCAACTCGGAAGTAATTTTGTACGGTATATATAGAAGATACCTCCTAATCACATCGAAATTGATATCACATCACAAAAAAACCTATAATTTGCATTTGCTTGCCAAGTCCTTTGATTTTCGTTCTGACTGCCTTAAAAGCAAGACATCATGTGAGTAAAGTTGGAGACCAGGCGATTAATGCCGTCCTCCGCGTCGTATTTGATCCCACAGTGAAAACCCAAGCAACCCAAGCCATTCCATTCCATCCAGTCCAGTCCAGCACCAATCTAAAGACGACGACCACGGCGACCTCCCTTGCGGCGAGTGGAGTCGGATGGGGTTGGGGTCACATCCTCGATTCTGCCAATCTTCATTCCGGAACGGGCGAGGGCGCGGAGAGCGGATTGTGCTCCTGGGCCTGGGGTCTTGGTTCCGTTACCTTTTCAGAGGAATGATGATTAGCATTTGATTGGATGATTTTGGAGGGAAAGGTGGGGAGAGGGGCATTTACCTCCAGTGGCACGGATCTTGATGTGCAGAGCGTTGATGCCCAGTTCCTTGCAGCGGATGGCGACATCTTGAGCAGCCAACATGGCAGCGTAGGGCGAGGACTCGTCACGGTCTGCCTTGACCTTCATGCCGCCGGTGACACGAGTGATGGTTTCGCGGCCACTGGAATCACCCAGAATGTCAGCCTATGAACCATTCCACTTTGTATATATATATGTGTGCATATATATGTATTCATTTTTGTAGGGATTCTCCTCCAGCTTGTAATTCTCAAGGGTGTACATACGAGAGATCGGTGACGTGGACGAAGGTATCGTTGAATGAAGCAAAGATTCTTGCGACTCCGAATACAAGCTCACCTGGTTAGAAGTTAGTTTTTGTTCGTTATTAATTCTTGGGAGGTCTTTGGAGGGGTGGATTCTTTGGGGCGCAAGAGAGTTATTTACTGACCATCTCTGACTTGGGGGCCGAGGGAGATGTTCTCCTGGGCGGGACGTGCGGTCTTCTTTGGAGGCATGTTGTCGAGTTGTTGGCTGGGAATCAAATACGAAAAGGTTCCTTGGAGATGAGGTTGTCTCAAAATCAGATATTCTGGCGATAATTCGAAAAGTTGTGTGCGGGAGCTGGTGGAGCTAGCACGGATACGGTCACACTATGTGGGGCTGCTTTAGCGTGGACAGGACTTCATTCTTTAAAGTTGAAAAAAAAGTTCAAGCTCCCTCCTCCAACACCACACAGAAACAGGAACATCCCCACATTCTGCCTTCCGATGCTGTATCCTTTATGAAGTTTCTTATACTTCATAAGCAGCTTGCTGAAGAAGAGTCTGTTGTTTTTCTGTCGATCTCCTGAAGCATCAATCCACGAAAGCCACAATGACTTCTCACGATCTTGCTACAAGCATGGAGGGCTTTGTCATCGGGATCATCGGCATGGGCGATATGGGGAAGATGTACGCGAAGAGGCTCAGCGATGCTGGATGGAGGTAAAGAACCCCTGTTCGAAATCCTGCTGTCGTTGAGCCAGAATTGTCAATGGTAAGCGCACCCACCTTCCACTTTCTTCTCCTCTTTTGAATGATGACCTGAGCGCATTTGGCTCGAGTATCGCCTTCAGCTGGCCTGACTACCTTTCTGGTATACGGTTTCGCGGTTGGCTTTCCATGATGAAAATTCTCAGCTACCTTATTTTACTTTGTCTGAAATCAATACCCACCTTTTCCAAGCTTTCCTCGAGAATATGTGGGCAACACAAGCTAACGGAAATATTCTCAGGTTTAACCACGACATGCTACTTACAGGGACTGATAGCATGAGTCTAGGGTCAACGCCTGCGACAGAGAAGAGAAATACGAGGGTCTGTGTGAAGAGTTTGCAGATAGAGTAAAACACCTTTGTACATAGCACAATCCCGCACCTGAGTGCTGAGACGTCCATAGAAGCAAATCAAGATCTTTCCCAATGGACATCTCGTCTCCCGAGCAAGCGATTATATCATATACAACGTGGAAGCAGCATCGATTGGCAACGTCGTTGCAGAGTATGGTCCATGTATGCCGTGATGATGTCTCCATGCTGTTATGTCATGTTACTGATATGGGGTTAGCTACCAAGCAGAATGCTATTGTCGGTGGTCAGACTTCCTGCAAAGCTCCAGAGATTGAAGCTTTCGAGAAATATCTCCCAGAAGATGTAGACATCGTCTGCTGCCACTCCCTTCACGGCCCACACGTTGATCCCCGAGGTCAACCCCTCGTGAGCCCCTCTATTCTCCCAAGCACCCGATACTTACTTACTATTCCCTTCCTCTAGGTAATTATCAAGCACCGCGCCTCCCAAGAAAGCTTCAACAAAGTAGAGCACGTCCTCTCCTGCCTAAACTCCAAACACGTCCACCTCTCCGCCGCCCAACACGACCGCATCACAGCAGACACCCAAGCCGTAACCCACGCCGCCTTCCTCTCCATGGGCAAAGCCTGGCACGCCAACGCCCAGTTCCCCTGGGAAATCGCCCGCTACGTCGGCGGCATCGAAAACGTCAAGATCAACCTAACGCTGCGCATCTACTCGCAGAAATGGCACGTCTACGCCGGCCTCGCCATCCTGAACCCCTACGCCAAAGAGCAGATCCGGCAGTACGCGCAGAGCGTGACGGAGCTGTACAAGCTGATGCTAGGGGGCCATAAAGACGAGTTCGCGCAGCGCATCAGGAAGGCTGGCGCGGCTGTATTCGGCACCCGCTCGTGGGACGGCGAACTGCTGCTGCAAGACGAAGTCCTGGACCGCTTCTCTCTGGGCAAAAAACCCGAGACGCCCCTCCCGAACAACCACCTCTCCCTGCTCGCCATGGTCGACTGCTGGTCCCAGCTCGGCATCGTGCCCTACGACCACATGATCTGCTCGACGCCGCTGTTCCGCCTCTGGATCGGCGTAACCGAGTATCTGTTCAGGAAGCCCGCGCTGCTGGAGGACGTGATCCGGATTGCGATCGAGGATGATACGTTCCGGAGCGATGATCTGGAGTTTACGTTTGCGGCGAGGGGCTGGAGCGATTGTGTTACGTTTGGGGATTTTGAGAGCTGGAAGGATCGGTTTGTTAGTACGCAGAAGTTCTTCGAGCCTAGGTTTGCGGATGCGACCAAGGTGGGGAATGAGATGATGAAGACGATTTTGGAGAATACTAGGAAGTAGTAGCAGAAGGGGTGGGTATGGCGTTTGGTTTCTGGATTGGAGATGGCGATGGCGATGGCGATGGCGATTATGAGAATAGTAGCGTTCAGTAAGGGAAATAATGCTGCGGTTCAGCCCCCTCATCTAACATTGTAGCCCTACGTCCTCAATCAATTTAGTGCCTCTCACTTAAGAGAGTTAAGTCTCTCAGGGAAACTATCAAGGATCTTTAAGAAAATTTGAGGAACCTTGGACACCAAGTAGTTTAGGCATAATGATGCAAGTATAGATCGGCTTGGGCTCATAGTAGAAAGGTCATGGTGGGGTATTTCAGTGGTCCAGAAGTGGTTTGAAAGATGATCAAGCAACTTGTGTCTTACAAAAGGGCATCAATCGTTGCTCGGAGATATCACTTGTATGCTGAGGGGCTAAAAGAAAACTTGCAGAGACCAAAGTCTGCAGGGATAAACGGCACACTCAAGTATCTCCGTACTCCTCCAAATGGGTCTGGGGATTTTTGGGCACTTCCTTCATTTCTCTCGCATTCGATACCTGGATTGGCTGGAGCTTATCCATCTAGAAATCTCAACGCCATGTGCTTGTGCTGGAAGAACTTTGCATTTGTCTGCTTAAATCCCTACAACCAGCCAATAGCAAATCCCATCCATTGCAAATGCACCAGAAACCACAACCCCAAACCAACACCCAACTTTAACGGTACGACTTTTGGTATCTGGCTCTGGCACCGGGACCTAACAAAAATATCAGCATCACATCCCCAGAAATATCCATCCCAGAAATTGAAACATACCTCCAAACTTCTTCGGCTCACAACGTCTGTTATCGGCAACAAGCAGTGTTCGGTCGTAGGTGACAAGGAGGTGCTTGAGCTCGTTCTTGGAGTGCTCATCAACGAACTTCTGGTAGTAGGCAACGATTGACTTGGAGATGGCTTGACGGATGGCGTAGACCTGCGAGGTGTGTCCACCACCGGTGACTCGGACGCGGATGTCGACGTTGGCGAACTTGTCGAGGCCAAGAACCAGGAGGGGTTCGTAGACCTTGAATCGCAAGATCTCGGGTTGGACGAGGTTAAGAGGCTTTCCGTTGACCTTGACGAGTCCCTTTCCGGCCTTTATCCAGCTTGTCAGTATATCATGTTCACGTTCAGGTTCATTCTCTGTTCGATCGAGTTCGGGTTCAATCTTTGATTCGTTCGTACCTTGCAGTGTGCGACGGCCGTAGCTGTTGAAGAGATCGTCAGAACTTCGTTTTTGATCGCAGAGAATCGGGGAGGACTCACCAGTCTTCTTTTTGCCAAAACATTGGACGCTTTGTGGAGAGGCCATCTTGGGTGGTTTGTTGAATTGCTTGAAGATTGTCGCGGGAAAAAATTGATTGTGTGTTCTGGTAGTTCGCTTATTTGGAGCAGCCACAACTATTCCAAGATCAGACTAGCGACCATTGAGTCCGAGCTCGCGCACGTGATATGTACAATTTTGAGCCTCTTCAGTGTCTTTTTCATTTTAGAAGCACCTCGAGTTTGATATCAACGTTTGGAATAGTTGCAATTATGTCTCGAAAAGGAGTTGGTCTTGCAGCCTTTGACAGGTCTCGAATAACATCTGCCCAATATGCATCCCATGGCAACAGCCTCCGAAGCTCCCACTCTACCTCCGTAGCAACTCAACTATCAGTCTTCCGTTCGCTCCTACAGCAGTTCGCCCAAACGCATGCAAAGGATATTCGATCCAATCCAAGCTTCCGAGCAGAGTTTGCACGTATGTGTGCAGCTATCGGTGTGGACCCTCTAGCAAGTAGCAGCGGAGCCGGAGGCAAGGATGGAGGTGGGAGTTTCTGGGCTCAAATGCTTGGAGGAAGTGTGAATGATTTCTATTTTGAGCTGGCTGTAAGAGTCGTGGAGGTCTGTGGTGCTACGAGAGAGGAAAATGGGGGGCTTATTGGAGTCAAAGAAGTTAGAGATAAGATCACGGTCACGAGGATGGAAGGATCCTCTGAAATCACCGAGTAAGAAGTCTAGTGTCAGGCTTTTGTATTGTTACTAATGTCTCGCAGAGACGACATCCTCCGCGCAGTGAACACTCTGAAACCACTGGGGTCCTCTTACTCCACCCTCACGGTTGGCCATAAAGTGTACATTCGCTCCATTCCAAAGGAACTTAACACCGACCAGAGCGCCGTACTCGAGGCTGCCCAGTTACTGGGGTATGTTACCGTCTCCATGCTCATGGTGAATCTGAGATGGCCACGTGCAAGAGCTAAGACGGCTATTGATGATCTTATGTCTGAAAGTATGCTCTGGGTCGACAAGCAATGTGATGAGTGGGAGTATTGGAGTCCAGGGTTCATGCTCGAGGTGCAGGAGGATGGGAATGCTGTTTGAGCTGTGTCGGTGATGAGATCACGCCAATATCTCGTATGCAGCTACCTCGCTGTAACTATCGAATTTGCACCGATCAGCCGGCTGAACGGTCACTGTGGAAAAGGAGATTCAGACTCGATACGCAACGATGTGCAATCTCAGATGTTTGGAAACATACGCCCTGTACTTTCCTGTCGAAAGCACTGGCCGACATTTTTGTCGGAAGGCTGTCTAATAATATACACAACTCTCGATGGGCCCTCATTGGAGCTCTCTTGTCAGTCATCGGGCGCCTCGGCATGCTACCCTCCTCAACTGCGTCAATGGCGGAGGGCCCAAATGACCATTCTAAACCCCACCACGAACAACGTAGTGCCGATAGCGACGGCGACGGTCCTGTACTCTTGTTGCAGTTCCATTGGAACCGTTTCGATGAATGGCTGTGTCTCTGGGGAGAGAACTGTAAAGATACTGAGTCCTGTGAGAGTGGTAGCCCTCTGGCGATTAGAGGGAAGAAGTCCTGGATTGGTGATGGATGGCGCTTGTAAATCAGTTGAGGATACGTTGGATGCTTCGATGATCTTGCCTGCCCGGGCGTGCCTTTCGGTGCTCAAGACGACTTAACAGACCACTTTACCCTTTATATCTACGAGAGCAGGCACAATAGCAAGCTCCCAAAAAAGCAGTTACGAACAGGACAACGCAGATCGAGATAATGCCAACAAGGACGGTCTCTGGCATTCATGTTGTTTTGGTGAAAATGTTTCTATGAGGTAAAGTTTGATGATGGAGCTTAGATCTTTGGGAACTACAGCTTAAATTCTGGCAAGGGGGCAGAAGGGCTGTTGAAATAGTGAAGTTTTGCACAAGTGGAACATTCAGACCTTCAATGATTCAACGCTATTCTCAATAACACCAACAGTAACACCAACAATCGCCTCTGAATCATGCCTACCAAGACTCACGTCATCGACAAGAGAGCCTGAGTTGTAAGACCAAGTTGGCAGCCTTGGGGCACAGTCGTTGGGCGAGAGCAGAGCATGAGCTACGATCTCACACCTCTTCTAAATTGCTCGTTGAGCTTTCTGCTAGCAGCATACCACAACATCTACTTAGACTTCAGGCTTGCCTCCTCGTTTTCCGGCAGGTTCACTAGCCTGCGCATATTGTACCTTGGCTTATTATCCCCCTTCTGTTTCTCATCGTCTTTCTTCTCCTTCCCTACTCTCTCCTTCGTGTCCTTTAGCTCCTTCATTTTGACTCGTAGTTGCCCTTCCAAGTGGACAACTCTCTGGTCAAGCTGTTCAACCTGCACCTTCAATCGCTGATTTTCCCCGTCCAGGCGTTCAATATTCCTTCCCAGATCTTCAGCCTCCTGCCTCTGTTCCAGTACCACGCTATCTGCCTGGGCTTGCCGAACATCTTTTCGCCTGCGAGAACGCTCCTTCCTCGCTCGCTTTTTCCTTCCCAATACCCAGAGATATGCGACTACGAACCCACCAAACCCGAAAAAAATCGCAAAGCATATGATGATTGCCACCTTGTATTGCTGCATGGTCGTGGGAGAATGCGTGGTTTTTTGCTGTGTCGTGGTGACGATAATGCGATTTTCAATGTCTACTTTGTCGAAACACCCACGAAGAAACGGGCAGCTTAAGTACTTGAAGTCCTGCACTCTGTGTACATTCTGCTTTGAGCTTTAGGACAGCCTTTTGTCTGCGCCCGATGCCACCGAGGCATTCGGTCATTTCGACTCAACTTCGCGTAGCAAACGCGTCTACACTACGTCTACGTCTCTCAGTGTCGTGATACGTTCATATGATAAATTTTGCTGGTGTGTTGCACATGGCAGCGAAATATCGCTCAGAGCCTGGCCACCTTTTTATTCCAGTAATCAGCTGTCTGCTTCTTCTTCTTCTCAACTTATCTGTGTCAACAGCGGTGCTGCCTGTGACAAGTTCGCTTTGAAATGTCCTAATTTCAGTATTTGCGATGTCTGTGCACCGTTCACATTTGTCTGTCCTTCAAAGAAACTTTTGGAGAATTTTGTTGATTCGCGTGTGGTCTGCCAACTTGCGGTGTATCTGCTAAACATCTATAGTATGCGTAGTTGAGGTATACTTGCTTGAATTTCTTGATCAGCAGCTTACAGCCTACAATCCTGTCTCCCAGCTGCGCGCTGTCCGCCAAGTGACGGCTGTTCACCATTACCACCTGAATTAGGCCCTAAATTTATATCCTGGCTGCCTCCCTCTCTCCCAGTATTCCCACCTCCCCAAATCCACCCACCTACTGGGCCTCCTTGTACATACACCTGCCTCCCCTCTTGGCGACAATTATCATTGCCTGGTGGGTCGCGTCCACGGCGACGACTCAGTACGATGTATACTATTATGCAGGTTATCGACATTGCGAGAAGACCCAGGATAAGGTATATTGTTGTGCTTGCTTGCATGGTGGGCTGAGTGAGGGCTGCGGGTTCTGTTTCGGTGGTGCCGTGGATAGCAATGCATGATCGAGCAGGCGAATGGACCTTTCTAATAAGTATTAGGCAATGGACTCGTTGTTAATGGTTCTATTTCGTTTCGTGACTGGTTCTCTGGCGGACTTATTCGCAGTCTGGTGGTGAGGTTTGGGGCTATGCTAGCGGTTTATTCACATTCAGTCATTTTCGTGGGCGTAGTTCCCCGCAAATAGTAGTTCAAAATCGGTTTTAAAACCTCGAGCTCATTCTAACAAAAGGCCCAACAAGGATACATGCAAATATACGCTGAGATGTGAGCTAGATATCTAGATCTACGCCTCGAGCTTCATTACTGGGACTCCGTTTTCTTCCATTTGCTATGCGTATTATTGGTCGGAACTTCTTCACGTGGAGCCGTGCTATCAAACAGTCTGATTGTCTTAGTCTGAGGTGACTTGTGTTTCGGTCTTCCTCAAGTCATGATTTGCTGTGCCCAGGTACACGAACAGTCCAGGATCATTAAGCATTGCTCGTTTAGTCTGGTCTGGTGGGTGTTCATGGATGTCCAAGACTTCGCTTACGCCAACAGTGATCCCCCCTGAACCTCCTCAACCATCAAGCAGTCCTTCTACATGTGCGCTAGACTCTGTTGCGTTCGGACAGATTTGAGGGTCCGCAAGGTTTGAACATAAGTATCTTTTAATCTTAAATATTCCATTAAGATGCACAGTCTTCCACTTTGCTACGCCCGGTAAGGAGGTCACGAATGTCCAACATATCAGTGTAAGGGGATCCAGTGCTCTATGCAGCGGATTCGGAAGCGTTTAGATCGGAGAGATGGAGATAGTTTTGTGCTTAGTATAGGTCCTGGGTCTTACTTGGGGGGAAATATTGCGGTTATGGAGCTGTGTAAAGTAGTTCCAGAGGTAAGCCAACTTTTGATGTGTGTACCTGGAAGTCGCACCGAGATTTCTGGTTCTTCGACGCTTTGAATTAGTTGCTGGGAACACAGGCAGTTATGTTGTTAGCTTACAAGAACTTCATCGTGTAACTGAAACTGAAGGTGAGGGCATGAGGTGTCAAAGATCTATACCCCTCCACCCAATCTTCTCCCCAACATTTGATGCTCAGATGCGCCTCTTGAGGCAGGTTTGAGGCTATCGTGAATGGATATACTATTATCCTCGCTAGCGTCTGATCCGCGCCAGCTTTCAAGCAAGAGCGAATTCGTGCTCCCTGAACAGTCTAGCATGGCACTGCTTTAGCGCCATTGGAAAGCATAAAACCAGAACTTCCTTGAAGAAAGACTCGCCCACCTCCTGACATCCCACAACTCTGGCATCCCTTTGCTTCTGCAATACACTTAACACTTTCGAGCAGAACACCACGCAAGATGGCGCCCACCAACCACGATATCCTTCTGAATTCTCGAAAAGACTGGGATCGCTGGTTCTCCGTGGTCGAAGAAGCAATGAGCGCAGACGTCTGGCAATACGTCGATCTGGGCCTCCCAGCTGAGCCCACGCTCGGCTCCTTCCCACAAGAGCCATCTGTACCCTCCAAGCACCCTATCGATCAGAGCCTCCCAGCCAAGCCCACGCTCCACTCCTTACTACAAGAGCTATCTGTACCCTCTAAACACCTTATCTATCCGAACCCCCTAGCCCTAACCAAGGCCACGCTCCCCTCCTTCCCACAAGAGCCATCTGTACCCTCCGACCATCCTAAGCTTCCGGGTTCTCCAGAAGACTGGAATCACTGGTTCGCCGTGGTCGGAGCAATGAGCACAGGCGTCTGGTCATACATCGATCCTCTCCTCCCAACCGAGCCTTCGCTCCCCTCCTCCCAATATGCGCCATCTATGCCCTCCGCCATAGCCGACCATCTCCAAGGCTTGAGAATCAACACCGAGATCGATCTGCACATGAAGGAGTTCACATTCCGATTCATGCTTTACCAGGACAGGCGCGACGCAGTCCAGGAGATCCGCGACAGAGTTGCTAGGGTTTATACACACATGCTTACCACCCTTTCGCCTGCCGCTTGGTCATGTGTAGAAAGATACAATCCAACATCAGCGCACCGGCTCCTGAAAGCTCTCTTGCTGCTACACCGTTGCCGAGACGAGGGACCATTGACGGAGGACAAGGACGGGAGTAAGTGACCTTCTTGTCACCGTGCGAATGATCCTATGGTGGTAATTGGTGAATTGGGAGGATATGGAACCGGAAAGGGCTTGAGTGCATGATGAAACGAGCAATTTGGAGCATAGCTGGTCTTGAGCCGGTACTTGTCCATCGTTGAGACAACCACAGGTGTACTCAGGTGTACTTCACCCACCGGCAACTGCAAACTAGCTAGTTTTGAAATGGAGACTAAGCAAATGACATACCGTCCCCTTCATTCAACGCTCAATACAATACAATCATCCATGAAGCCGAAGCCGAAGCCATCCAGCCAAGTCCACTGACACAGAAATCCAAGCCCGTAAATAAACAGTCATTTCAAACACGCCCAAACACCCCCAAAATCAAAACTCAGAATCTAACAAGTACTCCAGCCACGACATACCCTCACTAAAAACACCTCAGTCCATCCCCACTACCAGGACTAACTACCCCGCAAACCCAACCTATCCCCGTCCCTCCCCAGCTCCCTTTTCTACACGCAAC